>BJFM01000513.1:32408-43576 GCA_016586285.1 Arothron firmamentum | reverse complement strand
CACACACACACACACACACACACACACACACACACACACACACACACACAGAGTTATATATATATACTGTATATATATATATATACTGTATATATATATGTTTACATATATATAAACACAACAACATATATATGTGTATATATGTTTTTGTTCCTAAAAATACCAACGAGGCTGAAGTTCATCATGAATACTCTGCATCCCCTCAGTGAAAATCATCTTAGACAATAACAGAGCTGCTCTTAGTCTCTGTCAAAAGGCTAAATGGCACTTTTTCTAGATCATATGAATCTGTTTATCAATAGAACTGGAATGGAAATGAATAAACTGGCATTCGCATCGCTGCGGGCCTGTAATATTGTTGCAGCAAAGGACAGGCAGAACAGCATCTGGCTGGCAGTCTGAAGGAGCTTATTCATAGCACTCGGTCGGTGTGTAGGAGGAATATGCTGTGAATGCACCAAGTGCTGTTTGAAGTTGCTGGAACAGTTGGTGTAACAAGGAATTTTTCCTTGAAAACATTATTTTGCAGTGTTGTTTGGCAGTGCATGAGTGGAATACTTAACTTGACTGGCTTTGGGAGAACAGGGGAGGCTGCAGATCCTTCCTAGAGGTGGGTTTTTGCAGAGGCGTACCACTTCGTTTTGTTTTTCTGATTCTCCGTCTGTTTCTTTCTGTGAAACCAAGGCTGAACCAGACATAAATATTCATTAAACTGTTAAAAATCATTCGATTGTGATGAGATGTCTTGTAGATAATAAATTGTAAATGTTAAATACAAGCTGAGAGGCCAAGTCAAGAATTCACTTTGACACAGGGAGAAATTAAGTTTGAAAAGTTTGCTTTCAAATGAAAGCCCCCCCATCAAGCGCTTGTTTTAGACACCAAGTGAAAAACAACCCATGAACAGTGTAGCCCCGTGACTGTGTTTGAAATGTGTTTAAGGTGAGGCAGCCGGAACATGGACAGCTCTGCAGAGTCGGCTGCTGCTAATTAGATAACTACCAATTTGTTAATTAACCCCCCCCAAAAAAGAACAAAAACAAAAAGGCTGATGAGGATAACAGTCATTAGCCCTGAGGTGGTTTTATACACACATTGTCTTCAAACAAATGCACGAGCACCGTTTGCCGTTAAAAGTCAGCACAACTGGCACGCAGTGTTTGCCTCCCAGGCTCCTGACCTGTGCACTGGTGCACGATTCATTCCTAAAGTGACCGGGATCAAGTGGCTGATCCGCAGACTCATTGTCCTCTTAACTCGGCTCCTTGATGTCAGTTCTGTCCTCTGCGCTTTGACCATGACTGCAGTGGGGGATCGGCCCAGGGGCCACCCTTCTGTCCTCAGGCTCTCCCTCGGCTTCCTGACCGCACGCTAAAGCTTCCGCTCGGCCTGTATTTCTGTCAGCAGCTCTGGAATCACACCCAGCGCCACTCCTGTGCTTATTTAAATATTCAATATTTTTCAGTGAAGTCCTGCTGCTGCCTGTTCTTTGTGTGAACCCTGCGAGGGCAGCAGTCGGCCTGCAGACCTTAAACCCTCTCCTCCTCTCAGCTTGTGTCTGAATGCTGCAAGACTGCCTGATATGAGCCCATCAGGCTGCCCACAGGAATGGTGGGATGGAAGAGAGAGGCTGTCTTTGTTCACAAAGAGGAGCACAGAGGGGGCTGGATTTATATTTCAGGCCTTTAGTGCCAGGAATGTTGCAATCTCACATATAGAAGACGGGCTGACCCGGCATCTGTGGCCCGATGGCAGCGCCCCCAGCTGTGCGTCAGCAGCATTAGCTCCCCTCCCCTCCTCTCCTCTCCCCTCCTCTCCTCTCCCACTCACTCTGTAAACTGGTGTCAACAGTGTGAAAAGAATCGTTTCTCATGCTCTCCAACAGGACACCCTACATTTTCCATGCAGTGTTTATGAAAGATGCATTTTTAATGAAGTAGCTGAGGCCTTAACATCAAAATAAAGCCAGCACTCGCGTTCCTTTTCCAGCACACTGTTTGTGTTTGGAGCAAATCTAAAATGATTGTAGCATAAGTTCAGTTGTTTCAGCGCTGATATTCTTCTCCAGCCTGACCCTGCTGCAGCCGCTGGGCTCATATTTGGGATTTTACATGGGGAAAGAATGTTTTACAGCTTTAGAGCCGACCAGTTTGTGGTGTTGTGTCATTTTTATTTCAAAGCCAGCTGCCCAGTGTCCTTGAAACCTCACAAATAACCTTTGAAAACAACGTTCTGACTCCTTTCACTTCTGTCCTGCTGGAATGTGCTGATGAAAAAAAGAAGGAAAGGTAAGCGCTCCGGTGTGTTCAAAGTTTTGCTGCTAGAGGTCAGGGCCGGATTTGGATGCTGGTATTTCGGTGCCGGCTGTGGTGGGAGTCGCTGGCAGGTGGGCAAAAATTCTGCTGCCTTATCATGTGAAGGGCACACCGTCGCTAACAGAACATTTCTAGAATTCAAATCAAAACTTTAACTTCCCTCTTCTAAGTGCTTGATCTTTTCGGTCCATTTTGTAGTCAGAGGCCGCAGCGTGGCGCAGAGCATTGACATTCTAGCGTCGGGCTGTCTGCTGGTCTGGTGTCAGCTAATTGTGTATCCACACTGACTGATGCACATCAGCCGCTCGCAGAGCTGGTTATAAAGCCGCCCTTGGACCTGCAATTTCAAAGTTATGTGACACATTTTTGATCCATGCTGGAAGATTTATTCCCCACTCTGTGAACCTCGCTGCAACATGTTAATTAGTTTCTCACAAGATCACAATGTTGGTATTTTATTTGTTCATCGGTCCACTGTTAACAGACCTGCTACATAAATCACCACATTCATCGTGTCTATGAATACGCGGCAACTGAGAAATTTTAACATACAATAGTTCACTTTGAACGCAAATCTTGGTCCACTACTGTGCAGTTAGGGACAGAGCTTAACTACATAAACTACTATGTAGGTTTTCCTAAAGGTCCAGTGTGTCAGATTTGTTGCCATCTAGTGGTGAAAATGGTGAGTGCAAGATTAAAGAGAGAATCGCAAGTTCATTCATTAATTATTTCAGTTCAGATATTTGTTGTTTTATATGACAAAAGTTGATGTATATGTACATTAACAACAAGTTTCAATACACCGTAATTAGTGTGCTCTTATTCTCACCATAAAAAAATAATTTCATGTTTTATTTTCTTCCTCTGGTAGTAGATAATTAAAGTTCTTTCTTACTCTAAATCATAAACACTCAGAATCAATGTAAATGTGTTTTTGTAATGGCAATAATGGAGAACTACTACTACTACTACTACTACTACTACTACTACTACTACTACTACTACTACTACTACTACTACTACTACTAATAATAATAATAATAATAATAATAATAAAAATAAAAACAATAAATCTATTAAATGTCCACAACCCCCAGTGAATACAGAGACTTTTCAGAGAAAAATAGGCCAACACTAGATAACCAGGCAATGGAACTAATCCAGGACTACAGCAGGGAAGAAAGAAGAGAGGAGAGCAGAGGGTGGGGAGAGAAGGTGGGACCGCCAGAGAAGAATAAAGAAAGAGACATAGGACCAGACACACACACACACACACACACACACACACACACACACACACACACACACACACACACACACACACACACACACACACACACACACAGGAAAATACTCATTCTACTAGCAAAGTGAGGACATTTTAGCTGGTCACAACTTCACCTCACAACTTCAAAGGGCTGTTTGAGGGTTAAAACTTGGTTTTAGGGTTGAGGTTTAGGGTTGGTTGGGCTGGTTAGGGTAAGGAGCTGGGTAATACATTATGTCTATGAAAGTCCTCACAAAGATAGGAGTACAAGGATGTGTGTACTCAGTATGTGGAAAGCACAAGAACACGCACGCACGCACGCATGCACGCACGCACGCACGCACGCACACACACACCAAACACACGCACACACACACACACACACACACACACACACAGAGAAGATGCTAAAGCTAGTAGAACTAAGTCCCTCTGCGGTCGGTAGTTCTGTCCGTCTGTCTTATTGTCGTCCTGATAATTCTCTAAGCTGCTTCTGCTTGTCACCAGCACATCAGAAAGTTGAGCACACTTTTCACAAGATAAGAGAGATAAGAGTGGGAAACAGATGAAAACTTAAAGAAAAAATTCGACCAAATAATATTTGTTCCTACATTTCTGCAACTTCCTGACCATCTATCCATCACCAACCATGTATTATTTTCTTTATGCTTTTGTTTTCAGGTGAAAAATAAGATTTGTTTTGATAATCTGGGTTATGTAACTACTTCCTGTTCTCCAAAAAAACAAAAAACAAAACTGGAACAACCAGATAAAAACATACGAGAAAGAAACATATCTTTAAGCTATCTCTAAGCCAATAAAATATGTAGTGAAAATTACCGACGGAATTATTCTGCAATTACATTATCATCCCCCTCCCCCCCAAAGGCAGGTCAGAGTAGTTAACACTGCCAAATGTGGAATCCAGGAACTCACAAGTGACTCAAAGCAAACAATGAACCAAATGACCTTTTGGCTGGCTGTAACCTTTTACAAAGTCTGGCTGAAGCAGAGATTTCCCCTGGTAAGCAGGAGTATTTCATCAGCAGAAAACTCTGCTCTGCTTCGCTGTGAGGAATGAAGGTGACCAAGAGCTCTGACTGCACACTGTGAGCTGGCGCGGAGTTCAGCTGTTGGACTGGACTGCAACACTGATGAGAACATTTCGATCCGCAGGAGTCCGGCTGCACCTGTGGGCGCTGCTCCACAGTGGGGGTAAGAGGACCGAGTGGTGGTGGGTGGCTGGGAGAGGCACAGGAATATGGGAGTTATGATTGGATCAAGAATTAGAAACAGTAGTTCTCACCCTGGGAAGACGATAGAGAAGTGAGCTTATTCCACTAGACACACGCCAGTGTGAAGTGACTCATTCTCTTCTTAAAATTCTATGGTTGTTTCCAAGATGCCTGCACAGGCCGCGCGGGCTTGTCATTCTGCTCTGCCCTGGATCATTCACAAACAGACGAAGGAGGTAAGCTCCAGCTGCAGATGGGAGTCACGCCTGACACAGGGCCACCGGATACGTGCACCACGCAGCGGAGCTTCCACAGCCTGGTGCACAAGGCCACCAGACACGTGCACCACGCTGTGGAAGCTCCGCTGTCGTTTTACCAGAGAACGCAGCAGCCGTTTCAGCTGTACTTCCTGCACAGGTGAACAACAGAAGTTAGTGTATTCCATCTGTCTGTGCCTTCACACACACACACGCGGCTGCACAGAGTTCCAGGCGTGTTTCTCATGCTGAATAATAAATCGTCCTAATGTAGTCGCCCTGGATAATTAAAACGCTTTACACCTCATGCACAGAGAATCTGCTCTTGCGACTGGAAGCTGCGAGGTCCAAAAAAAACAAAGTCAGCTTCCATAATGGTCACAAGCTACGATCCAGAAATCTGTCTCAAACCCGGCGACTCTTCAATGTTTTAATTCCATTTTTCAGCTCCCTAGATGTAAGTTGACGGTGCAACTTTTAATGGGCGGCATATTCATTTTTAATATCACAGCTGTGGTTCAAAATGTGTTGAGTTTTTTTTCCCCTTTTTTGATAAGTTGAGGTTTAGACATGCACACATTAATGATGCATTTACTGTCACGCGTTAAAAATACGTATAACGAGCTGGAAGAAAGACGGAAGTAAGGAAATGTAGTCCGCATGTAAAACGGAAGGTAACACACAGGTGGATGACACAAAAAGTTGACATCATGTTTCTGTTGGAGACACAGCTAACATCACTTCAGTTAACTGCAACGCTGACGTTTCCTTGGCAACAGTCAGATGTTACAGCAACAGCAATTTCCAGCTGTCTTATTTAGAGCCATCCCTTAGGGTTAGCGCTTGATTTATATTTTGCATATCAAAACATCATACATCGTAAGATGTAATGTGCACAGGCGTTTCGACACGAGGCCCCTGGCGCTCCTTTCCAAACTGGTTTACCGACTGACTAACCGACTGGCTGAACAGCTGACTGGCATTTGCAGAACATCTGAACTGGCGTTTATCCTGCAAAATCTAGCCTTGTTTTGCTGCCCCGTGGGCGTTTGCCATGCACTAATATGGAATCCGCACTTCCTGAAAATAGCGATAAAACAATCGTTTGTTTCAAGCACATCAAGGTGGAATGGCTGGCTGGGGAAACGCCGGAGTCTGAACAGATTCCAAACCAATCCTCCCCCACAGACACATGAAAGCAGGGAGGAAAACGCTCTTTGATATCGCAGGCAAAAAGCAGTGGTGATCTCCACGTTCCCAGATTTCCCCCCTTTTATTCCCACCCCAGGATAGAAACTGCCCTTATCATGTTCCACAGCTTTAAAACTTTTAGCTAAGTGGACAAACAAAGTTAGCATGTCATCTCGGATAGAGAGAAACTTCTGGTATTCTGAGGTTTTTCCACCTCTTATGAGGAAAGTCGTATGTTTTCAGAGGTCTCGTTATGCGCTCGCACTGACCCATTCACTCATTTTTTGTACTCGCTTGAAGACTGGAGAATTATTTTTACGCGGTAGAAGGAGAACAAGCGTAAGAGCCGACTCAGTGGAAATGGAGAAGAAATGGGGGATAAACGTGATGGAGGACATGATGGAGGTTTTGTCACATAGTAATTAGAATAAAAATAATGTTATAAATAATGTTTGTTCGCGTGGCAGGTTTTAAAAACCTGGAACTGCTTACAAAGAGGGGAAAAAGAAAACTTAAGGACAGTTAAGAAGGCAATGAAATGATCATCCAGTATTGTAGGAAAGCCTGGACAGAAATGGCAATGGCAGTTTTGTCAAGAGGTTTGTCTGCCTGGTTTTTGACTTTGGATTATAGAACAGACCCTGAGAGCTGCTTTATGCCCCTGTGCTGTTCCATCATTGTGTGTCCACCCGCCCGTGAGCACCTGACAAGCGTCAGTGTAAAGAACACTTGCTGTTGGTCGATGAAACTAGGCTCGCACCTGCTCACTAGACCCTCTCTTTCAGAAATCATACGTTTCTTACATCATAGAGAAAAGTTTTAGAGGCCAAACTCTCACCTCAAAGCCAGGCTGATGCACACAGATTATAGTAAAGCAATTAGTTTTAAAGCTAATTAGCTTTCTTTTCCTGCCGTCTTACTAATCATGGAGGAGGAAATTGGTAAATCTCCTGCTGTGACAAACACCATATGATGATCCTCGCCCACCTTCTTCATCACTGATGGTATGGTGGAGTGGGCGAAATCAACAATGGAAGGAAACAGGCCAAAAACATGCACACAAGCCTGACTGGAGACTCGCAAACGGTCGTGTTTTGTAACTTGCAGGTTGTCTCTGTGTTTGAGCAGCTTATGTACCTGGGAATTAGTAACTCATGATGCTGGTTAATATCAGGTGCACGCTGAAGAACTCAGAGCCATCCCCTCCTAATTTAACCACCCAGAATTGATGTTAATAAGCAGCCGGATCTCCCAGGAGCTGGTCTTTCCTGTCAGACCGTTCTCATCTATCTGTTGTTGTGAATGCAAAATATGACTTTTCTCCTCCCAGCAGGGCGTCTGAACAAGAAGAAGATAATTCTCTGATGTTAACTTTGGTTATAGGACGTTGAACGCTTCATTATCGCCATAATTATCCACACGGGGGACTAATAAAGGCGGTATTGAACAGAACAATGTGCTGTTTTTTTAACACCTAGAAACATCAACATGATCCTGTCTAAAGTTAGTCGTATCCCTGGTAACCACCCAGCTCCATCTCGTACATGACTCTGAGTTGGGGATCTTTGTTTTTTTTCTTCTTCTCTGTAAACAAGCCAAGGTTGCTACGGCAACTCCAGATGAGTCATGACGAGCGACTGACAGCTGACAGAGTGCTGTCAGAGGGATTTGTCACACCGAGACAGTCTGCGGTGCGTTCACAGGCTGCCTGCGTGCTTTTCATCTTTCTCAGAAGAAACTTCTGCCCCCTGCTCCTCTTCTTCATCAGCACAACAGCCATATCAGCAAACGCACTCCGGCATTTGCAGAACAAATATTTAAGTTTCAGGCATTTATATTTCAAAGACAGCGAGACAGGGAATGGGGCAGAGGGAAGTTAACGGAAAATGAGAAGAAATGTGATCAATACTGTACATGATGAAGGGATGAAAAGAGAGAGAATCACACAGATTGAGAAATAAAATGGTTTAAAAAACTGATGTAATATGCAGGCACACGAAATGATTCAAAAGAGCTGAGAGGAATATGGATTTCTCCTTTATCAGCATGCAAAATGAGCAGGCGTGCAGGCATGCGTCTGCTGAGAGAGAAAACAAAGCGATAATTCATATCAGCGAAAGCAGAATGAAGACACGAAAGAAGGAATAGGATGAACAGATTAACAGGCCATGGGAGGACAAACTCAGCATCACCACGTCACAGATTTGACCGGGGGTTTCTCTTTCTGTGCACCTTCAGAGTAATAGTCTGGAAAATGGTGGAATGTTTGGCAGTCCTGTCCAGCAGGGACAGTCCCCTCTGCCGTCCTCACCATCTGTCTCTCACCCACTCAAGGTCATCTGGTTCTGCTTCTCATGTCAGGCTGATTCCACATGAACGCAGCCTCCATCTTCAGGGTTCTGGCCAGGAGACGTCACGTGAGCGGCAGAGGATTGACAGATCCATCGTACACACACACACACACACACACACACACACACACACACACACACACACACACACACACACGCAGACTCAGACTCACAGACTCAAGGTTTGCGTAAAGAATGTCTAAGTAAATGTATTGATTATGTAAATTTCACCATTTAAGAGACATGAGATGAGTCACTAACATTTGTGAACTCATGTTTGCCGCCCATAAACCTGTTTTTCTTCAGTCTATTGTGAAAGGCATCCAAAAGGGTGAATTAAGTCTAGTAGTTACTTTATTGACTCTATTGAACGCAGCCCTCCTGAGACTTTATCTACATATTCCATACGTTAGCCTTGCGATTGTCGTTCAGCTCTCAGGCGTCCGAGGGTTTGTTTTGAACAGGGGCTTTTTTCTGCTGGTGCAGTCTGTCAGAATGTGTGTGTGTGTGTGTGTGTACAGGAGTGCGAACTATATGCTGACTAGCATCGAATTGTTGTTGGACTCCAAGCAGAGTTAATTCCTCAGCGCAGCCATTGTCACAGCCAGAAAACCTTTTCCTATCACCGCAATCTGTGTGCCTCATGCCATTTTTGCACTCGTTTGCTGTGAATACTTTAAAGGGCAATAATCCCTTTATGGCTCATTGCCGCTTGGTTGGGCAGCTTCTGAGATCACAAAAAAGGATTATTTTTCTTTGATTAAACACAATACCTTCTGGGATGGATGCATCCTTGGTACCTGCGGTGACCTTCACCCGTCACTTGTTAACGTTCTGAGATTGATGGTCTGCTGGGCGTGTCTGGAGCAGGTAAATAAATGTCAGGTGTAGCTTGCCTTGTCAAACGTCACTGATTCGTTTAAATGTCTCAGCGTTTCTCTCCCAGCGCGTCTCTGCTGGCTTCCTCTGGGCTCCAGCCCTCTCTCACAGTCCAAAATCAAACACTTCAGGGTTATTGGTGGGTCTGATTATCCCATAGGACTAAGGTGTCTGGTTGAAGGGCTAAATAATAATTTAAACAGGTTTTTGTAATGGTTCCACTAAGTTTTCCCAACGGAAACTGTACTTTTTTGAACACTGCTCCCAACTGATAGTCCTTTAAATCTAAATTAACCTTCATTCTTACTAAAAAAAATACCTGTTCACAATCTATTAATCATGCTCCAAGTAGTTCATTTTCGCTGGTCTATTTGCACAATCGTACACAACAAACAGCAAGATCTCCCTCTCGCTTTGGCAGGCTGCGAGTGATTGATTGTGTGGTTGCATTTGAGTTCTGTTTATGCTTGTGCAGAGCAAAGCGAACTGCTTCACACTCCCAAAGTCCTGTAAACCCTTTGCAAACGTGTGCCTACTCCCAGTCCAAGCAGCCGTGATGAGGGGTGCCAGCGCGTGTCGCTGGCAGCGAGATCCGCCCATGCAGGTCATCTGAAGGGTTTCAGCGTTTATTCGGCTACATGTAGCGTATTGGCTAAACTCTGCACCGACACAGCCGACTGAATGGATGACACCTGCTTTCACGGGCAGCCGTTGATATAGAACATAAATAAACTGTGACACACACACACACACACACACACACACACACACACACACACACACACACACACACACACACACACACACACGGGCGTGAGGAGATGCCCCCTCCTGTCCTCATGTTCTGCTTCCGATCAGTATAATAATTTGCTAATGTCATTGTCATGATATGACTGTTAATTTAATCAGCCTTGATAGTCCGTGCGTACAGGCTTGCATGCAGACTGAGCCTTATTTTGCATTTGCTTAAAATGCAACAATTATATAATCACGTAAACAAACCTGTAATTAAGGATTAAGAGATCTGCATGCAATGCTTTGAAAGCACCTAAAGATACATTTGGAGGCATTGCTGGGCTATTATATTTTTTTGTTCCTAATGACTAATTAAGCCATTTGGTATTCATTTTTTGACGCTGTGAAGTTGAGAGCCAACGAGTGGAGGAGCTGTTCTCGTTTTACAGGGAGGGCATGTTTAACGCTCTAAAAAGAGTTCATGGTTAAATGATTGGGGGATGGACAACCACAGAGAGGCCCCGGCTGGAATCGAACCCACAACCCTCCGTGTATGAGCGACTTGAGTGCTGATTTGTGGCTGATCCAGGGATACCTGTAAATTATCATCTAATCCATCCTAATGTGCTTGTGTGTATGCGCATGAACCGCGTATGGCTATGCATGCGCACACGTGCATGTAAAGTATACGACTGTGTCCACGTGGGAAAATGCCCTTCCCTCAGGCCGGTGGGTGTTTGTGACCGTGGAAGCTTTTACTGTTCACACCTTGTCACACATGTTCCTGCTGACACACGCGCAGGCACGAGGAGGACACATGTCACAAACGTCACAAGCAGGCCTGGCAGAGAGTGGGGGGGTGGCGATGAAATGGGGAAGGGGTCTCCTGACTCTCACTTCCTGTCTCCAACCTCTCCCCCCCCCCCCCCCCCCCC
>BJFM01000513.1:18755-32284 GCA_016586285.1 Arothron firmamentum | reverse complement strand
CACACACACACACACACACACACACACACACACACACACACACACACACACACACACACACACACACACACACACACACACCCTTGTACTTCTGTCTTTGTGAGGAATTTTGTGCATAATGTATTCTCCAGCCCCTGACCCTAACCTGACCACCCCAACTAACCCCGACTCGAACCCGAACCTAAACCCAAGTCTTAGCCCTGAAAGAATCCTTTGGAGATGTGAGGACAAGACAAAATGTTCTCATTTTCCTAGTGGAATGAGTATTTTGTAGCAAAGCACTAGCAAGGTCAAGAACACACAGATAGTTGGATTAGATAACCTCAGGAAACAGTGCAAACAAATAAATCATTTACATGATCAAGCTAGAGAGCAAATCTGGTTTTAAAATGTTGTCTGGATACATCAACACCATAAATACATGCCATGTTTCATTTTGTGCGTCTCTTACAGTTTTCTGTGTGTGTAATTCCAAAGATAAATATGGATGGCTGCTGTATCCGTCACCATGTGTGTTACAAACCACTACAAATTATATGTGTCTGAATTATATGATCTATGTCTTTAGCATACTTGTATGTTTTCATGTGTGTATTTGTGTGTGTGTGTGTGTGTGTGTGTGTGTGTGTGTGTGTGTGTGTGTGTGTGTGTGTGTGTGTATGTGTGTGTATGTGTGTGTGTATGTGTGTGTGTGTGGAGTTGAGGTTTGTTGAAACACCTTCCTGTTTGCAAGCCTCTTAATGTGCGTGATGAATATAGCAATATACCACTGGTCTACCTCGGCACCTCATATGTATTGCCTTGCCTGTGTGTGTGTGTGTGTGTGTGTGTGTGTGTGTGCGTGCGTGCGTGTGTGTGTGTGTGTGTGATACCTGTAAGCACTTTGATGGATGGTTCGCGGTGCTCCAGAATAGTGTTGTGGAGGTAGACGAGCAGTGATGGAAAGAGAGAGATTGAAGAGAGATTTCAAATGTACATTGTTATTCCATTCTTTTTATTATGATGCCGATGGGAGATGATGGAGAACCTGAGGTCCTTGGCTCCGGTGGGGATGTCAGAGTTGTTGTGTTTAAAGGCAACATGTGCGTGATCGTTATCCTGTGCAAAAAAGACTTGAGCACAGATTGAGCGCGTGTGTTTGACACCTCCCGTGAATGCTTCTGAGCAGCACGACTTCAGAGGAGTCCGTCCTGCTGCTCTCTTCATGGTTCAGTGATTGAACGGACTCGCTTATCTTGTAATCTACGAGCAAATCAGTACTTTTATCATGTGGGGCCCCGTTTGTGAACCTAGCCGTTTTATCCTGAGACCCTGATTCGATAAAACATCATCTTCTGAGGGAGTCCTTGAACCCACCAGTGACCCATGGGAAGTCCACGTCTACAGACAGAAAAACACTGTTGTGTGAGCAGAGGGGATGTAGCTGGAGAGCAGCTGCCTCCTCACAGTATCCTGTCACTCTGCTCCTGGTTCTGGTCTCTCCCACCACAGCTCAAACAAATTGGTCCCACTGGGACTTTGGCGAACTTTTTTTTTTTTTTTTTTTTTTAAAAACCTGTTGTAGCTTAAAATTATGCTCGCTGTTCAACTAATGCAGAAACTGCAGGGCTGTTAAATAACATATGATTTTTTTTAATCTATCACAGCTGTTTTTTCATTGAGGGCCCTTATGCTCTTATCTCACATTTCAAGCACCACTCTGCTTGAGCAAGGCATCGGATCTTGACCATACTGCGGGTGCGCCTGTGTTTTACACCTCTCCACACTTCACCTGTCTTTACATTTAGATGTGTTTATCCATCCCATCTTGTAAAGGGGATAGCCTGGGGCTGACAGAGCGTTATTCCCCTTCAGAGGAGCTGTCAGTCTGTCTGTCTGTCCATGTGTATTTACTCCTCTTTTCGTCTTAAAAATAAGTAAAAAGAATACATTAAAATCTATCTACAGACTTCAAAAAACCCCCATTAAAAGCAGCTCTTTAAAGTTTAATTCAGAACATTAGCCTAAGGTGACTGTAGCTGCTCCAGGTTAGCCGTCGCTTTCATAGCCAGAGGTTTTTGAAATCTGCCAAAGTTTGAGCCATAAATACATCTTAATATCTTTCTCAAGTTTTGCTCATGATGATATTAAAGCCCAACAAAAATAAGTACATAAATAAAAAAGATGGCCCTGCATGTGCCTTGAACTTTAATACAGAAATGAAAAAATGAAATGAAAAATACTTGTCTACCGTGAGGCCCTGCTCCTCCATCCTGACTCCAGGAGGAGGAGCAGGGCCCTGCTCCATCTAGAGGCCCCGCTCCTCCTCCTGGAGTCAGGATGGAGGAGCGGGGCCCCACTCCTCCTCCTCCTAGAGTCAGCATGGAGGAGCAGGGCCCCGCTCTTCCTCCATCCTGACTCCAGGAGGAAGAGCGGGGCCCCACTCCTCCTCCTCCTAGACTCAGCATGGAGGAGCAGGGCCTCTAGATGGACCTTTGACACTTAACACGTTTCTCAATTTTAAGATTCAGTCTGAAGCATTTAAACATGTCTTTCCATGTCCTTACTCTGCCATATTTCTTTTCGCCATAGTCAGAAGGCGGATTCTGCCCTGGTGCTGGACTTTGGGTTTGTGGTTGTTGTCATTGTGTTTGTCGCTCATTTAGTTGAGTTGCTTCCTTCCTCTGATTGTCTGCTTGCTGCTCTTTTCTTCTCGCTTTGTTTTCCTCAGCATCCACTTGACTTTATTCATTTATTCCGTGTGGCGCTGCTGACTGACTAGCCTTCTGTCGTACAGAGAGGGGGAAATGGGTTTCAGTCTCAGGTTGACAGCTTTAAATAAGTCCTGTAGTCTGGGCCCTCCAACATACATCTACTGAACAAGTCAGGGCAGTGTTTACAGTGGAAAAAAAAAAAATAAGAGCTCCAAGCGCTCGACAACATGGAACATGGTATTATGTGTGTTTTGTCTGTGTGTGTGTGTGTGTTTTTTTTAGTGTACATGGGTCTCGCCTCTTGTTTGTATGAGACAGCTTGCTTTTTAAGCTGCCAGTGACAACAGATGCATGAGGAATCAGACATAAATTGCCGCCTCTCCAAGAGAAACTCAGATATTCTGAAAAAAAAACAAAAAAAAAACGATGTTCAAGTGGTTGCCATGATGTTTTACTTCTGTGTGGTTTTTCCCGGATGTGAGGGGCTGTTCCAGGCTGAATCTTACACCTGACCACAGCCTTATGTAAGCCTCACACTCCTGCAGAATCAGGATGAATCATTTATGATGTGGACTCAATCACTCCCGTATTGAAATCCCTCTTTTCTCAATTTTGTGTGGTTCAACACATGGTACCTGTCAATAACAGCACATCCTTAGAGGACCTACGGGAAGAGCAGCGGCGTTTCACGACGTCTATGCCGCCACCTGGGCAGAATCTGATCGCGTTTGGCTGCAGGTTGGCGTTCGCTGAGGTCTACTGAGTAATTCCAGCTCCACTCTCCACAATGACTGCAAGAACCCTCAAGATCTGATGTGCACCTTCATGGAATGACTCATTCTCACCTCAGGACGTCATCACCGAAGTATTTTATAAAAAATATTCACCGTTCTCGTATGTGGTAGCACTTAAGTAACCTATTTTCTCCCTTGTTGTATTAGGTTATAGCTGTCATGCTTGCTGAGGTACAGACAAAGAAGCTTTAGAAGATGAGCAGTATTCATCCTGGGTCACCCTGAGGCCTGTCCCCACCATCCCAGTCGCTTAGACTCGTGTCTCCACTGTTCCTACACGGTTCCCAGAGGTTAATTGTTCAGGCGGGATTTAGCGAAACCCGCTATCTTGTCCTGGCGGTTGCTTTACTTTGAAATTGACAGGATGTGTACACAGCATGAATAAGTGGGGGAAAAAAAGCTTGAAAACTAGAAGGTCATCCTGAGTGGGGTGGTTGAACGCCACCAGCTCCGTCCGCCATCAACACCCTTCTCATTGTCAGACCCCTTCGGTCCACCTGTGAGTGCGTCTGTGTGGTTTGTCCTATGATCTGGAGAGGGTTTGCTTTGACTTGATGTGAGGCTGAGCAATCAGGTGTTGGGATCCACCCTCTCACTTTGACAGATAAACTAAATTCATGAAGTCCTGCAACACAGGACAATAAAACAATTCATTTAATAGTAAAATTATTCTTTCTTTTATATGGGCTAAATTGCTATTTTAATGAATTAATGACACATTTATGTAATTAATTCCAACTCTAATTACTTAATGACACTATTAACTATTTAATGATGTATTTATTTCTTTAATTCTGGCACCTTTACTCCTACTAGAAAAGTTCAGCAAACACATAAATCAATAGGCTGCTTTTTCAAACTCACCCATCTGGAGTGGTCCCTTTATTCATGCACGTCTCACACACTGCTTTTCAGAGATTTGCCGGGTCTCCCTTTTCATTCAGCACAAAGCTGAAATGCGGCCAAGCAGCCTGCGTGCCATTATTCTGAGTGGCCGGCTTGTTTACACCGCCGCCCCTCATCTAATCTTTGGAAGAGGGTTCGTGTGACGGTAATGAGAATAGCAATAAGGCTATTTTTCAGTGCTGCGCTGTGCATTTTTACAGCATTACTCTGCAGTCCAAACAGTAATCCTGCTATTATGACAGTCTGTCAACATCAGACATAGCACCAGTATGACTGGCAGTGTGTGTGTGTGTGTGTGTCTGTGTGTGTGTGTCTGTGTGTGTGTGTGCGTGCGTGCGTGTTGGATAGATGCAGATGGGCAGTCACACAGATGGATGGAGAATTGCATACAGGCAGGCTGGCTGACAGCTGACCAGAAAGATTGGCTGGCTGGCTGGCTGGCTGGCTGGCTGGCTGGGGTCTGGGAATGGCTGCCTGATTACATAAGCTGTTTGACTGGTTGGACCGTTGACCGACTAAATCGGTGGTTGCGTAGCTCGAAACCAGACCGCTTAATTTTGCATAAACATCAAACAGCTGTAGGATCAGTGTGTCGTGTGGGGGAGTGTGATGGAGAGAGCAGTGAGTGATGGAGGAGAAAAAGGAAGAAGAACGCGAAAGAGTGCTACAGGGATATAAATACTGTGCAATCATGGTGGTCCGTCAGCCCAGTGACAGTCAGACGATTACTGCTCATTACCTGACTGACTTACCAGCTGACTCACTCACTGTGTGTGCGTGTGTGTGTGCGTGTGCGTGTACATGAGACATAGCCATGAATTCTGATTTACCTCCCAGTCAATCCTCTATTTAAGAAACAAATCACATCAGGCCTTTCTCCACAGGGACAGACAGACGGATGGGACAGGATGTGGCTGGTGGTTGTGTTTAGCTTTAGCTTTGCTCAGGTTCAGGTCTGCTTCTCCTTCATTGTCTTTTTCTTTTGCTGTCATATTCTCCTCCATTATTTTTTTCTCTTGTTCCTGATGGATGTTGAACAGACAGCTTCACAAGGCAGTTTCCTGTTTGGCTACCAAACCGCTCCAATAAACTATTGATCCATCATGGATGAAAGCACAGAGTATTTCTGAGTGCTGCCAGAATGGCTGTAGGTGAACCTGCAGTTACACTTAGGGAACACCCGCGCGGTTGCAGCGCTGCGTTGATGCCTCAGGAACGGTGGTCCAGCCATCCAAATCTGTGTCCTGGTATTCCCGGACCTTCCTGAGATGACAACAGCAGCACCAGTGCAGAGGCAGAACGTTCAGAGATGAGTGTTTGTGGAAAAAGAGGACCAGCAAGCAGACGGCAAGGTCAAGCTAGTAGCCGTGTTTAAACGGAAGCTCCATGCAAACAGCTAATACAATCCAAGTAGTCCGACTGTGTGTTCTATCGATAAGGAAACGTACACACAAGAGACAACCTGACAGTGTCTGTTTGAGGAAGGAGAAGCTTCTTCTTCTTCTGTTGATTTCAACAGGTTTGACTGGCAAAACTTCACTGCACACTGTCACAGTTCTCAGTCAGGTCTCACGGTTTTGAAACCGCACTCCTCCAGGAGAGCTAAAACTGGCTCTGATGTGCATTTGAAAAGAATGGGCATCTAAATATTTGATCGTGTTGGTTCAAAGCGGTGGTTTTGGGATACCCAGAGAGTTGGGCGCCGTACAGGGAATAGTAGCCCCACAGGCGTTTTTTTCTATCAAGTCTAAATGCTGCACACAGGTAGCAACACGCTATCAAAGATGCTGAGCAAGCATCAAATCTTTGTCCCTCTCATCCTCCCAGAGACATTTAATCATCACTCTTCAACCCTGAAAGTAATGACAAATTAGCGATTCTAATTATTCATCTGTTTGAAGGTAAAGATCTTATTTTTGCATGCTTCTGAAATTCAGATGTCTCCACGTGCTTCATTTTCATGTTGGTTCCCGACACTGAAAGACTCATCCTCTTAATTTCCTCTTTGTTGATGAAACAAGCAGCGTGCAGACGAGACGAGGCTGAAGCCTGGAATCCACCCGAGGTCCTCGTGGTTTCAGGAGACTTCTCCTCAACATGAAGATGCTTTCTTACACGGGTGTTTGTCTTCATTTTAGATTAATTACTTTCTTTTAAAAGGAAGAAAAGACTCTTTAAAGTCTCTCTAATGACATTCAACCTGATCTTTAGACTTTTTATGCTAGCTGCTAACTACCTTCCAGAAGATTGCACGTTGTATAACAACTGTGCGCTCCCATTCGCATTTCATTTCAGCAAAAGTCCAAAACTCCTCCCATACAAACAAATAGGAAAACCTCCTGTTTTTGTCTTTTCCTTCCAGGTTGTCGGGATTCATGCTCCCATCGCCGATTGTAAGCAGTGGATCTATACTGGCCTTGTGGTTCACCACTGACTTTGCTGTCAGCGCGCAGGGCTTCAAAGCTGTGTATGAAGGTAAGATGACCTGCGACGGAGTGGCTGGACCCTCTGAGCAAATCACTTTGACTTCAAATGTACCAGAAAAGAGAAACGTCCTGCCTGTAGAAACCCTATGAAGCACTTGAAGCAACATCCTTCAGCGTCTCTGACCTGCGCTCGCTGGGCCTTCCGCTCCTACTTTGAGCTCCTCTTTCTTCTTTAGAGTGTGAGAATTAGATTATTCCTCACGTGGGGGCAGAGGTACAGATGAAGTGTTAATATTTCTGTTGTCACATCGTCGTGTGTCTGTGCCGTCTTCGCTGATGGCTCTGGCCTGCTGCCCGCGTGCTCGTCTTTGCGTTTATACATGTGTTATTAACATGGCATACATGACTTTTCATGTCTGCATGTCTGTTGGTGTGTGACACAAATGCTTAGCCTGACCTTTTGAAGATACACACACACACACACACACACACACACACACACACACTCTCTCTCTCTCTCTCTCTCTCTCTCTCTCTCTCTCTCTCGCTCTACTATCATTGCGTAAGAGTTCATCTATGAATCATGAACTCTAAATATCAAAGAAAACACAAGACTGTCCTTGTAAACGATATGTAGTGAGGACCAGGATATGCGTTTCACCTACAAAGTGAGGACACCTTTGAGAGAAGAGGACATTTTGGCCGAACCTGACAGCTTCAGAGGTCTGTGTTTATGGTCCAGGTTAGATTTGGGTTTAGCTTAACTGAGGCTCAGACCGTTAGTGATGGTCAGGAAGAGAGTCCTCACAAAACTACAAGTACAAAGTAGTACCGGAGGGTCTTTCACCTTTGTCTGACAGAGTGTGTGTATAGGATATAGTGTTGTGTGTATGTTTGATTTATGTTGAAAGAAAAGGGTAAAAAAAAAAAGAAAAAAGCTGACAGCCCTTAAATCTTTTCGTCAGGAAGCGCTTTCTCTTTCTGTGTTCTTCTGTTTCATGTCTGCGGGGACTCAAGTGCATTTGTAGCCTCAGGAGCCGTGATTTTTCTCCGCATGTTGCGCATAAACCTGACACATCTCTCTGATGACTGCGTTTATCTATACTGCTTTATTTGGCATGGGTTTTCTAGGCTGCATTTGTGAAACCAGCAGCCTGTAAAATAATAGCGGCTGCATTCACGGGGCCAAATGTCCTTGTGTGGAATATGCAGACAGGTCTTTAAATATACTGTGGAGCGAACACTCCTGTTCTCTGTGTGCACAGCTTTATTCCACAGTCTCCATGGAATTTGCCTTAAAGTTTGGAGATGAGGCGTTCCTGTTTTTGTTGTTAATTTGTTGTCCTATTCACTTATGCAGGTACACACTCTAATAGGCCAAGGTAATGGCGTTAGTGTCGTGCTAGCATCACATTAATCGCGCATCATTTTAGGCTGCATTTCTTTCAGTTGCCAAGGAAACGTCGGCCATGGCTGCAGTCATATTGTCAGATTCAGCCACGCTTCTGCCACTTTTGGACAGACCAGAATCTGGGTGCGTGGGGAGCGTTTACTGCCCGTTTTAACCTTGTTTCACATAATTGAGGATTTAAGTCCTATTTCAGCAGCCGGGCGAAGACAGAAGCTGACAGAGTAAATAAGACAGAGCCTTGATTAAACATCAGACTGATGTTTGATGTGAATTTGGAGAAACAAATGAACATGAATTTAAGGGCGGACTGAAATGACATCTTCATCATTAAAATAATTGGGACTACACCAAGTCTTCAGAAAGTCCACCCACGTTCTTGTAGGAAGCCTGTTCTCGTCCCAACTTTGTCAAATATAGTATTTTGTTGTGATTTTTAACATTTTGAACAGATGATGTAATGTCACACTGTAGAGTAACATACTCTCATCATGAAAGTCTTATATTTGTCTTTTCCTTCCTTCATCTACTCTATCTAACCCAAAGTGCGACAGACTTTTTTGCTGAAGCTTAGATAAAAGTAGCCAAACTAGGAAAGCATTAGCATGTTTCCCACTGATGCTAAATATGTCAAAGGACGCATTATCAACCTCATTAGCAGCTGGGGAGTGGGGGTCCCTGCAGTGCCTGCTTAACCCCCCCCCCTTTTATTTTACAACATTTTTCCTCACTTCTCACGCATTAATTTTTCCCATAACAGTAAAAAAGTGTTGCGCTTCTGTTATTGTTCTGACTGCTGCCTTTGAATTTAACGATAAAAATGTTATTACACTCATCAATTCACAAATCAAAATGATTTAAAGCATTATTAAAATTCATTTCACCATTTTCCTTTATTATCTCGAAGTCTCTGTGGTGCCAGCCTGGAGAAGACATCACAAATCATTCCTCAGATATTTAGTCTTATTGAAAGGCACCAAATTCCACTTTCAAGCTGAACATGTGGCCGACTGATTAAGTGCTGGTTGCCCGAAAAGCGGGTGGCTGTACACAGAGCAGGAGCAAGTGGAAGGGAAGAAAATTAAGCTATAAGTGGTGGAAAGCAAGACCTCACTGATAAAGAAGGAAGTTTGCAAATCAGCTCCGCGAGAGAAGATAATCATCAAATTTCCCCCCCGAAGCGGTAAAAGAGACCGACAGGCTGAGAAAGGCGGAATACACTGAAGGACGTGTGGATGGAGATGACTGGGAAGATGAAGGAGGGGTAAAAAACCAGCCTGCTGCCGTTCTGAATTCCTTACTCCATGAAGGCACGGTTATTGAAGAGGACGAGGCTGCCGCACACCTCCGCCAGCATTAGCAGAACAAAAAGAGAGCCGTTTTTAATCTTTTATTGACGGAGCTGGCATGTCAGATATACTGGGGAGTTTGGGACGTGGAACCTGTCTTCATATGTGCGTCTCTCCCACCACATCATCCGAAACATTTCGGAATAGTTATATCTGCCGCCTCTTCATATTCATGACTCACTCAGCTCAAGCCCTCAGTGGCGCTCTGGGAGATGCCCCGCAGCCAAATCTATGGATTTGTAGGAAACAATATGGATTAAGCCACGGGTTGTGTGTCCACTGAGGACCTCTTTAGGGCGTTTGTTTTGTTTTTTCTTTCTCTGAATGTCACACCTCTGCAAACCTTCTACAAAAGCAGGAGAATGGCAGTGGCCAGCTTCCCATACACCCCTGATTATTAATATTCAAACTTTCAGGAAAATGCTGCCTCAAGCTGGCAGTTGTCACTTAGCAGCCAGGAGTTCCAGCAGCGCGTCCCCTCAGCTTCCGTCAAGCGCTCCTGCTGATAGGAGGGGATCTTGGTGGGCCAAAGGCTCGATTTGATTGGATTTCTGTCTTCCGGGATCTGGCCTAAACTGTCTGCAAACAAAGGTAAACTTGGCGGCGACATGAGCGGGGCTGCCTTTCTTCTCCTGAGGCTTTGTTACGTTCGTGCTGCTTGTGGGAACTTGTGCCGATACAGCTTCGGTTCCACATCCACCTTCAACGGGTTTCCCTTCTGGTTACGAGCCTCAGGTAGAAAAGAGCAGAACCAAAGCCAGAGATAAGGTGTGAATTTACTCACAACGCAACAGCTGTGGGCACGATCCATGTGAGAAGAGGCCCTTCTGTCCACCTGAGCAGCCTTTTCAGATTCGACATGTGCATTGATATAAATATAATCAGAAGAGAAGTTCTTGGAAAGACGCTTAAACATTAGCTGGTCGTATGTAAACATCAGTGGTTCAACAACCCTGAGGATGGCTTCAGGGTTGGAGAAACACACTGAGGGCTAAAGGGACAATAAAGATGTGAATATAGAGGAGAGACGAGAGGAAAAGTGTGTGTTCACATGTTCCAGCACACACGTGTCAGGTCAGGTGAAGGTCAGGTGTATTTGTCATCATTAACGCGTAGAAGAAATTGTGAAATATCATTTCTAACATGGAATGAGTGGGACTGAAATGGTTGACACATCTGTGTGTGTGTGTGTGTGTGTGTGTGTGTGTGTGTGTGTGTGTGTGTAGAATCCATTAGGAACACTCCCAGTAGCTTCGAACTGCCGCATCTTGCAGTGTCTTGCAGTGCACGCTCGTAGCCAGCAAAGCTGGACGAGATGCAAAAGGATCGCAGCCTGCTGCTGGGGGAATTGGGGGTCCTCAGACATGATCTCACACATAAGAAAGATTTATTCATCAGTTTTTTCTTAGCGCCTCTGGCCAGATAGTTTTCTTAGTGGCTCTTTTATATCGCAGTGTTTTGCCTTGCTGAATCTCAGAGGGGGGGGAGAAAAAAGAAATAGCCATGGCAGGAAATTGCACCATTTCAGACATTTTGTAACATTATCTGAATATAAATGATGTGATTGAAGGCTGACAAAGTCAGGAGAATCCTTCTTCCAGACACAAACAAAGTACATCCTCCAACTGCTGCTTCATGGGAGATATTTATCACTTGATTCTTTTCTATTTCATTCAATCTCAATGAGAGCGTGCTGGAGACCTTTTCTCCTCCATGTCTGTAACAATCTTTCACCAGAGGTCCGTTTGTTTGGTTTGAGTGTGAACGCTTGAGTTAAGTTCAGTTGTGACAGATCCGACCGGTGGGTTTGGCAGAATTTTGGTTTAAAATGCTCCATTCAAACGTTCCTGCTGCAGACATCAGTCTTCAGGTGCATGCTGCTGGAGTTTTGCTGTGTTTTGATGGAGCGATGAAGTGGGAACTCTTTCAACAGTCACCAGCTGGAATGCAGATGGGAGCGAGCTTCCCAGTGTGGGAACAGGTTGGGTGTGTTTAAATCTGAGCAGGAACCTTGTGTTTTCAACTGTGATCATTACTAGCATTTCCTTAATTAGCCTTTTACCGCTGCCTTGTCAGTGTTAGCCGTCCATCGACCTGTTATCCCCTGCTCCTGAAGTTCTGGGAATAATCGGTCAGTTTAGTCAAAGCCAATGGATCAGCGGGAGAGCCTGAGAGAGGAAACAGCAAATCGCTAAAGCAAAGACGGACTGCTGGTGGATTTTTTTTTCGGGGGGGGGATCGGATGGTGCAGATTTCAGCAGTAAGGGTGTGAACTTGCATGTAGAGGCTCTTGGAGAGGTGAAGAGAGTGACCCTAAAAAGTGAGAGCCAGAAGGTGGAATCAGCCGTTTACACCATTAACAGGTATCGACTGGAGCGGTGTGGGAAGCCCTTCGCTGTGGGAGTGTGTCACACACAGCTGCTTTCAGCAGGGGTCAGGCCATCGACCCGAGCAGCACCGTCAACCCTCCTGCTGTGTTTCTGCATGTGTTTATGCATCCATGCGCACTGGTGTGTGTGTGTGTTTGTGTGTGTGTGTGTGTGTGTGTGCATCCATCTTGTTTGTGTTCATTGTAACAAGAAAGTGTTCAATCATGAAGGCATGTTGTTGATGCAGCAACAGGCAGCTTCTTTGTGTGTGTGTGTGTGTGTGTGTGTGTGTGTGTGTGTGTGTGTGTGTGTGTGTGTGTGTGTGTGTGTGTGTGTGTGTGTGTGTGTGTGTGTGTGTGAGGGCAGCAGAGTCAATCGGATGTCTCAGAGGTTGGTTAGTGAACATGTCTCCTCCAGCAGGGACTCTTTTGGAACCTTGCTGGGTTTTGTTTTGTGTCCGTCTGTCCATCCATCCATCATCCATCCATCCAGCCTACATCCAAAAATTAAAACTGGCTTTATTGCTCAGTCCATGTCCATCGTATGTAGAGTAAATACAAAATGTTTGTCATTAGCTTCAAGACGCTCTTGATGAGAATGTTGAGGTAACACATTTTATTATAAGCCACAAGGTCTCACACCCACTGCTGGTAAGAACCTGTGAATAGCAACAGCGTTGGAGCGAATAGGCACATGTGCACATGTTAGCTTATTTGATCCTTAACCATGGCAACCAGGAAGGATAACAGAGCCCTCATAAAGAGGCTCTTAACACTGAATGAAAAGCAGGATTGAAGCATCGCCCTGAAGGCCCATCACCAGAGGAGCAAAAGCGAAAACAGACAAACAGAGTGTCTTTAACGTCTGAGCTCAGGCTAAAGCCAGCAACCTTAGCCTTCAGTTCCTGAAGGAGGCTGAGCTCTGCAGGGCCGGAGAAGAGTTTATGTCTCACTGCTGCTGCTCCTCTTTCCTCAGCCGTTATAGCCAAGCTCCTTCACTCCTCACTTGAATGTCGTATCTGATCGAGGGTCCACTTTTGCAAGCAAAACCTCCTCTCACATCCTCTGTGAGCTGAAAATTTACAATCATGCTGTTGAAAAGAGATGGCTCTGGAGCGTCTCAGATTCAGCCGTAATCCCGGGACTCCAGTCCAAGAGGTGGGATGGAATCCTGGCCATTAAAACCATGATGCATGAATGAGATTATGGGAGGCTACAGAAGCTGTAGTGGTATTGATTTTCCTGATCAATACTGTACCAGGAATAACACTTTCAATGTCACACAGGGCCCTAACTTTTTGACTGAAGCTCTATAAATGTTACAAACAGGATTTAAAACATGCTGTTTAATAGGCTTTTGTTTTCAATATAATAAATATGTCACTACACACCCTGTTGTCTGTGTCTGCTGACCTGAGAGTACAAAGAAACATTGAGTGACCTTCAGAAATGTGTATTTTGATAAAATGGGTGTTATCTGATCATGTGACAACAAGGGATTTCCTCATGGGGAACCATTATCAGTTATGAGCAGTTATAGTTCAATAGAGTTCAATTGTAATAACCTAATGGGAATTGGAAGGGG
>BJFM01000512.1:150808-163041 GCA_016586285.1 Arothron firmamentum | reverse complement strand
GAGTCTCCGAGGCGCTCACAAACCGGCTAATCCAGTCCGCCACCTCGGCCCCACTCACCTTCCACAATGATGGACTCGGTGGTGGAGGGCGCCAGGGAAACGGTGTCGTCGGGGCAGCGTCTGGAGCGCAGGGCGTCGGGCTCGTCCATCTCCCCGGGGAGGGATCTGCCAGAAGAACGCAGCACACCTGCTCAAGCACGCACCCTCTCCCTGACACACGCGACCCACCGGCCCACGCTCACCCTGAGCTGCTGTGGTGACAGAGGGCGTGGCCGACAGGCGGGGGGAGGGCTGTGGAGGAACCGCAGGCGTGTGGGTGGGTGGTGCTTCCCCTGTGACCGATGGTCATGCCTGGGCTGCCGAGGAAGCCTGGGTGGCCATCTAGGGCCTGTGAGGAGGCTGGGTCTGTGTGCTCGTGCTCCCGCTCCTGGTTCCACAGCGCTGGCGAGGAAGGACAGAAGGAGTCGGACGTGAGAGGCGGGGGGTGGGGGGGTGGGGGGGGTGCCCTTTCTGAGTGTTCAGGAGCTGCTTACCGACGGCAGGAGACGGCGAGGAGCCTGACCTGGCTGGAAAATCTCTCTGTGAGGACAACAAACGCAGCTTTACCAAGGCTACACCACACCCAGCACTCGCACCCACCCCCCTCAGGTGGAGGCCCGTCTCGAAACCCCGCTGCCTCAGCAGCTGCAGGCTGTTTCCTCTCCAGCTGCAGAGCGAAATGGGTGCAGGCAGCAGGAAGTGCTGGTGTTGGCGGCGTCAAACCGCGTCACCGTAGCTAAACGCTGCCAGCACGCACCAGCTTTCAGGGTCCGGCCGCACAATTAGACTGGAAGTGCACGGCGCCAAGCGCTCTGTGGCTGTTACCGTCTGACTGGAAACGTGCTGTTTGACGTTTCCATCCTCTCACCTCTGTCAGCCTTACCTTCTTGCTGCTGGTGCACTCCCCCAGCAGAGACTTGCAGCTCTTGTGCACGTTCACGGCACAGTCTGAAAGGACAGAAACACAGAGCCTGTACAGCGTTAAAGAGCAGAACCCACACACACACACACACACATACACACCAGCGTCCCGGGGCTGTAAGCAACAACCAGCACGCGTGGACACGGCCTCCCCGCCGTCCACGCTCCTCCTGCTGGGTGCTCAGACGGGCCGACAGACACAAACTGCTGATGTTTTGGAAAAACAGGCCGACCCTGACGTGCACTCAATCACCGGAAGGACAAAACGAAAGCAAAACATCCCGATCGCCGGGCCTCTGGATCCACAGTCTAGGAGCTGAGTGTTCCTGAAGGACTGGGCCGGCTAAACAAATGAGGTCATCACTATGCAAAGCCTGAGCCGGAGCCAGAAGAACCTGGCTGACGTCAGCGGGAGCAACCACGCAGAGGTGGATGTGCACAAACAGGATCAACGCTAGTGCTGCGCAGCTGATGGTTAGCAGAGCGCTGTGATTACGCTCTGACAGGTCAGCCTGTCCTCGGCTCCTCTGGAAAGCAGCTCCAGGCTGCCAGCACCGTCTGCTGACAGCCAACACCGGCTGGACACACCCTTGCGCCTGCCCGGCTAACAAAGGCTCAAACGCCAGCCGCACCAGCACCTTCCACTGACCATTGTACGCCCCGCGGAGCCCCCCCACCCCGTGGAGCTACAATGGAGACAATCGCCGACCACTTCAAAGGCAGGAATGCTTTGGAAACCATCTGCATGGGTGACCTGTGGATGAGGGGAGGACTACACACCTGACCTGGGGAAGCTTCTTCACCCCAGACCTCAAACTACATCACCCCTGTTACAGCGGGGACAAACTGACTCCAGATCAGTTTTAACCTGGAAATATCTACAGCTAACAGTCACTAAGCCAACGATCTGCCATTTATCACCACCAACACACTGAAGCCAGCCTCGAAAGTCGCATGAGGTCATCACAACTCCTGTAAAGCATCTAAAACAAAGCCCAAACACCACCACTGGCCAAGGCCCAACACCGGCTGCAACCCAGAGGTCCTCAGCGATGACAGGAAGTGGCAAACGTCAGCCTGAGCTGCAGCAGCAGGGGACTCAGAGACACTTCTGCTTCACACGCTTCAGATCTGCAGGACAGCAGGCAGGAACAGCACACGCCCCGTACGTGGATGTCACACGGCTTATCAGCGCTGAGGGAAAAAACCCAAAAAACAACATTTGCCACAGAGATGTGCACCAAACCAGTCAGAGTGTTCAACTGGGAATGGGCAGCCATCAGAAGAAGGCTTCCCGTCCCATCAGACGGTCCCAGGACCAGCACGCAGGAGTCTGATGATCGGACTCACGAGCTCAGGCGGACTGTTGAGCAACAGCGGGGTTTTTTTCAGCGTCAGTAGGAGTCCTGTCAGCTGCAGTGCGGCTTGCAGGCGTGCAGGACGCTCGCCCTTCTCCGAAACCACCGCCGCTAATCTGCTGACTGCTAACCCAGCCGCCACGAGGGGTGTGAGAAGCGCCCGAAACAAGACCGTGAGGACAGCAGCCCAACACGATGTTAAAAGAACACGCTGCAAACACCAGCATGCAGAGGCCAAAGGTCAAGTGACTTAAAAGGTGTGGATGGTGGCATGTGAGGTGATGCCATTTCTGGCCCCTGGTCCAAACACACGGAGCCCGGGAACAGATGAAGTATTTATATCAAGCCCATATAATCCTCTCCATGGGATTTAGCCCAACGGCCGACTAACCCAGCACGGGCGATATACAAGTAAAGATGAGAGGAGATGTGGAGGAGGTCAGAGATCCACAGAGAAGTCAGACATGCTGGGAGCCAAGTCAGTGATGCATGAACAAGTGGTACAATGAGAGGATGAGATGTGTGGGTCCAGGAGTGGGTGGAGTGGCCCCGCATGCACCAGCAGAGCTGCCAGGCACAATTACCACCATATTACCCGGCCAGAAAGAAAGAGCAAGAGGCAACCATTTGTAGATGGACCCTTACTGTGAATGTGCCGCACCGGTGAGGTGTCACCGTGGCCAGGTTGTCGGCTATCAGCTCCGGGTCAAATTCACGCCTGGCAAAGGGCGATTAGCTCCGCAAAGCAACAATGTGTAACGTCTAATGTGAGTCAGGTGACTGGTGCCACAGTCCTTCAACAACACCGGGGACGGTTGGCCAGTTTTTAACCCTGGAGTGCGGGGGGGAACCTCGGGGGGGGGGGGGGCTAACTCTAGCTAACAACCACCTGTTGAGCTCCGAAGTCTGCGGCCACAAGGAAAAACAAAGTCAGACACGCCGTGAAACTAACGGGACTTGTGCAACACTCGCCCTCCAGGGCAAACAACTGCGTGGCTGCATGCTTGTTTATATAAACATCACTTTAAGCTAATTAAAGCTAACTGCTTACCCAACTAAAGCTGTTCTTTTCAAACAGAAGCGGTTCCAAGTACGCTAACAGGCTAGCCAAACCCGGCTAACAGTCAGCGGGCTGCGCCTTCAGAGCAACAAAGATTTCAGTTGGGTCAGCGAGAGATAAAGACAGAATTAACACTTATCTCCAGGATCAACTTCCAAGGATGAGACAAGACCGACAAAACACGCAGTTTATCAGCAAAAACTGTAGACAAAGAGACTGGCTTGCTGTTAGCATTTAGCCGCGAGGCTAACTAGCGGTCAGGATGCCCGAAAAGTCCACAGAGCGAAACAACGGGAGCGATCCACCTGATCCCCTCCGAGACCATCGCTCCAGCAGCCGCCTTACCGTTCCAACAACACCCGGCTTCCCCCGCAATCGGCTGCGCTCGGAATGAAGCACAGCTCGTCCGAAAGGCAGACAAACCAGCAGGTCCGGTGGGGTCAGTACCGACGAGTGTTCCAGAGCGTCCGGGCGCACTGGGAGCTCTCTGGCACACAAACGGCGCATTCCTCAGGCGGCCGCTGGCCGAATCCCCGCAGGGCTGGGTTCGAGTTAAAGGGACACTCACTTGTTTTCTGGGAGCGCAACAGGTGTCAGAGAATAATGTCTGCGGCGTGAAAACAGCCAGATCTGCTGCTGGAGGGGAGAAATCTGAGAGCAAAACCAAGACGCGTGTGAGGAGTTTCTGCTCCACGTCCACGACCAGTGGAGCCCCGTTCACTAGTGAAACATCCCAGAGCAAACAGGCAGCACCTGCAGGGCTGCACTTATAAATATCCGCCTGTGATTTGTGACCTTTAGACTTCTGCAGAGCGCCTGAGGAAGCTGGCAGGTGGGGATAAGGTGGAGGATGAGGTGGCAGAGAAGAACAACCTCAGACGGTAGTGAGGACAGCAGAGCCCGGAGCAGTGCAGGAGGAGGAGGAGGAGGAGGTAGAGGAGCAGGACAAGCTGGTGAGGAGCACGTGCCGTGCAGGGTTGGCAGGTGCGTGTCTGAATAAGTGCACTCGTGCTACAAATGCTAGCTGCAACCCTGGTTGGTGTTGCAGCGTCTCTGGTCGTGCACCAGTGTGTGAACGTGTGCACCAGGCTGTGTGTGTGTGTGTGTGTGTGTGTTTGTGAGAGCAGTGAGAGCGGAGCACCTGCGTGCTTGTGTGTGAGGCGCGGCCCAGGCGTGGGCGGTACTCACTCATGCACTGCAGGCCATGCTTTGTCTGCAGGGTCTTGCTGCAGAGTGAGCAGCTGGCGCAGCTGGAGAAGGAGCCGGGCACCAGGCGGTGGCTGCTCCCTCCACCTCCACCTCCACCTCCACCTCCACCTCCACCTCCACCTCCGGCCTCCCTGCCTCTCCGCCGGCCTTTCTGTCCGTTCTTACCCTGCGGAGGACAGAGACAGAGCAGGGTTGAAGGGCTGGCGTGCGGGGGCGGCGGCCTGCGGCGCCGGGGGCCCTGACCTTATCTTTGTTGAAGGAGCCGGTCATCCTGTTCCTCAGAGAGCTCAGGGTCCTCCTCACCTTGGTGCCCTTCTCCACCTTCTCCGCGCGCTCCGCCTCGTCCTCGTTCCTGCTCACAGTCACGCGCCTTTATTGTTTTGCTCACGTGGATCCACAGGCGAAGGTTGCCATGGCGACAGCAGAGGGCTCAAAGAGGAACTCACTCGTTGGAGAGGAACTCGTACCAGGTGACGCTTCCTGACTCTTTGGCGTCAGCGCGGCTGTTCCTCTGTTTGGCCCTGACGGGAACAACCAGAGGGAATATGAAACACAACCGACAGCCTTCGTCACAGCAGGGCCGCACACAAGGGGGGGGGGGGGGCGGCCCGGCCCAGGGCCCCTGGGCCCCCACATCAAAGCAATGGCAAAGAAAAGCAAAGGAAGGTTGGTGGGACTGAAAAGATGAAAACAGAGAAAGGAAAAAAACAGTGATGAAACAAACACAACGTGCAAAGACATAATAGATCACACACACACACACACACACACACACACACACACGTTTGGTTTCTCTGTGCAGCTGAAGTGTTGCATGCAAACATGTTTATGTTCATATACACATGCAGCCCAGCCAAACGTGCGAACACACACACACACACACACACAAGTGTGATGGTGTGTGTGTGTGTGTGTGTGTGCGCTGTGGATCATTAGCCACCAGACCTCCCTCTCCTGTTTACTTACCCGTGATAGAGCCTGAGCTCCTGCAGAACCTTCTGTACCATCAGCCTGAGACAAACAAGGTTAAAGGAGAGCAGGAAGAGGAGGAGGAGAGGAGAGGAGGAAGAGGAGAGGAGGAAGAGGAGAGGAGAGGAGGAGAGAGGAGAGGAGAGGAGGAAGAGGAGGAGAGGATAGGAGGAGGAGAGGAAAAGAGAGGAGGGGAGAGGAGGAGGAGGAGAGGAGGAAGAGGAGAGGAGAGGAGGAGAGAAGAGAGGAGAGGAGGAAGAGGAGGAGAGGATAGGAGGAGGTGAGGAAAAGAGAGGAGGGGAGAGGAGGAGGAGGAGAGGAGAGAGGAGATGAGACAGGCAGACAGAGGAGGAGACTGCTGGGAGTCAAGTTAAACTTTGAGAATCCTCCCTGTCTGCTGTGTTAATATGAAATATGCACACCCACACACACACCCACACCCACACACACACACACACACTGGCCCATGTAAGGACTTGGGAGCAGGCCTGTAGGGGGAGGCGGGGGCTGCAGGGGATATCCCCCCTCCTCCACCCCCCCTTCTCCTCCCCCCCTCCTCCTCCTTCTCCTCCCCCCTCCTCTTCCTCCTCCTCCTCCTTCTCTCCCCTCCTCCTCCTCCTCCTCCTCCTCCTTCTCCCACCCTCCTCCTCCTCCTCCTCCTCCCCAGCAGCTTCCTCTTTTCTCTCGGCTTTGGTGGAACCAAAACTGCAGGCTGTGACTCACATGTGTCCCTCGGAGGAGTGCAGGCTTTCTTCGGGACCCAGCTCTGCTGCACACAGACGGGGAGAACCAGTCAAAACACATACGTGACCGAACCGCCGGCTGAGTCTAGAAGGCGCGACGCGGTCCGACCGACCTCCTGTCGCCCGGGCAGCCTGTTTGGATGTCTGCAGCACGCGGGAGACATGGGCGGCGCGGGAGCCGTCGTCTGCAGCCAGCATCTCTGAGTACAGATGTCTGCCCTCGCCGGCCTGCAGTCAGAGAAAAATAACAGAATAAACACACTTCCTTCTGCCTTTAATGTAACATCGACTCTCTCCTCTTCTTTTGAACAGCCTAAAATATAAGCATGTACTCCTGAGGAATACCCACTACTTTTTTCGGTTACTTTCTACTCGTGCAAGCGCAATGTATTCATCCGCTGCAGGAAATAGTCCTTAATTTGCCTCCTCCTGTTCCTGTAACACTTGATAAAACATCCCTAATGTATACCTAGACATTAAACAGCATGGACACAAAGATGGTTTTTTGCTGCGTGGGTACTTGTTATTGTTATTTTCTGTTGTGCAGTTGTGGGGAGTGTGTGTGTGATGTCGCTGCCGCCTTACTGCCGTGCGGGTGCCTCTTGACCAGGGGCCCCTGGAGCCGTCGGCCTCGTCTCCGGGACGCTGCTGCTGGGTCTGGGTGGGCTGGAAAACAGCGCTCTGTCGCTCGTCCTCATCGTCATCTTCTCTCTCTCCGTCACTGTCCATGGCTGCGGTGTCCAGACTCAGCCTGACACCACACACACACACACACACACACACACACACACACACACACACACACACACACACCCAGTGTGTAGTGGATGCAGCTGCTTCTGTGAGTTTCAGGAGGGCGAATGAGGCACCCACCTCCTCCCCAGGTTGAGGGGCGACACAGGGACCCCCCAGCTGTGCCTGCGGGACGTGGACATGGACCTGACCAGGATGGGGAAGCTGTCCGTGTCCACTTCTGCGTGTACATCCACGCCGGAGCGCTCCATGTCTTCCTCTGACCCCGTTATGGTCTCCATGGTTTCCAACAGTCCGTTCAGATCGATGGTCAGGTCCAGCGCTCCCAGGGGGTCCGAGCGCTCCCCCCGGTCCAGTATGCAAGCCGCTGCTGGTCGGGGGCTCAGCTGGGTGACCACATACCTGTGAGCACTGTGGTCCGCGGCTTGTTGGGGCTCAGGGGTGGCCTCCGGGCCAGCTGGGGGGCTTTGGCTCTGGGCAGGCGGTTTGCAGGCTTCCTCCAGGTCTGTGAAGTACTCGGGGTCGGCGAGGGGGCCGAGGCCCGGCAGGAAGTCCCCGCCGTCGCTCAGCTCTGCGCAGGGACAGTCGTAGTCGCTCACCACTGAGCTGGTCTCCTGCAGACCAGGAGGGAGGGAAGAGAGCAGGCGAGGTGAGCAGCAGCTCCGGCTGGGCCGCCGTGCACCGCTGGTGCGGGGTCGGGGGTGGAGGCAGGCGGCCGCCACCAGTCGCAGCAGAAGCGGCTACACAACAAGACTGGCATTTGTGCTCAAAGGCTTCGAATTTCCAAACAGCAGAAAGTACTTTCAGAATGAGTGTGTAGTGCCTGGATCCCTATTCTCATCACAGCGCGAGCTGTCGCAGTCCGTCAACACAGATCCTGATCCACGGCCCAGAACGGCCCGGCCCGGCCCGCGCGGGGAGTCCCAGTCAGGTGCTTTCCCAAAAAACCCCTCGCTGAGGAGCATCTCCAGAGGCCCACAGAGCAGATGGTGCTAAACGCTAAAAGCCAGCCTTACCTCATCGTCCGGGCTGCTGTTGAAGAAGCTGTCCTCAGCGATGGAGGCAGGCGGCAGCGAGCTGGACGAGCCTGCGCCCCCGGCAGAGAAGGGCTGGACGGTGAGGGGGGTGCCGGGAGAACCGCAGGGCTGCACACATGGCTTACACTCGGATGCTGAAAGGACAGAAGCACGTCAGCGCAGGCGCAGCGGCGGTGTTATCCACGAGAACGGAGCGCTTCAGAGTTAGACCGAGGGACAGGTTCGGCCCGCGGACAGATGTCCTGAATGGCAGAAACGAGCCTCTCCAGTGGAGCTGAGCTACCTGCACGCTGAGGACATCTATGGAAGTGAGGACATTTTGGCTGGAGTGACTGTTGGGGGTTAAAGCATAAGGTCAGAAGGTGGATTAGGTAAGGATTAGGCCCAGAGTAAGCCTTCAGTCCCGGTGGTTCGGCTCATGCATCATGTTTCACAAAGATAGAAGTACAAGTCTGTGTGTGTGTGTGTGTGTGTGTGTGTGTTAGTGAGGTCCTGCTGAGTAGAATCCAGATCCTGGATCTTTACACAGTAGCATCCAGAGACGTTCTCACATAAACACACCGACAGACACAGCCTGCTCAGATTTCTGCCTCTAAATTACGGCCCGAGGCTGCAGGTCTGGCAGCGTCCCCTCGCTTTAGGCAGCGTTTATCCACATCCAAATCCCCCCTCGTGTTTAGTGTAAACTCGCTGACACGCGGCACAGACGGCCTCAGCGCACGCTTGATGTTGTCTTGTTGCGCCGCTGTGGCCTTTTATGGTTGGCCTCTCATATCTGCTAATACATCAGGATAAAACATTAGCGTCTGTACGAGAGTGTGTATGTCTGCGCGTGTGCGTCTATTCGGCGTTGTCACAGTTGTGTGACTGCGGCCAGACTATTCAGAACTGAGAAACCAATCTCTGCTGATCTCTGATAAAAACAGCAGGAACGTTTTAAGTTGCAATGTTTGAAAGTTCTAATTTTGCATGTCACTGTGTTCTGATGGACAGGTAGGAAATGAGGACATCAAAGTGGCACCACACGCGTGTCAGAGGTGCATGACAATCACAAGAGGAAGTGGAGCATCATCTGATTCCGCTGCTGATTGTTTCTGACACACCTGCTGGGTTTTTACAGTGCAGACAGAGGAAGACGATCACAGAGACACGGATCAGCTCCATCAAAGAACAGAACAAAAATATCACCTTTAACACTGCCTACATAAAAACATGACCGGTTTAAGGCAGCAGTAACATTTCATGACCTGCATCACACAGGTGTTTGTGTGTGTGTGTGTGTGTGTGTGAGAGAGAATGGAGAGAGAGAGAGAGAGAAAGAGAGGGAGATGTATGTAACGTGCAGGAGAAAAGCAGAACACAAAGGCCTTGAGATCAAAACATCTGTCATCTCACAGAACATCTTTGATCAGAAATCTGCCGTCTGAAAGTGCAGAATGGAAACTACCCACATGCAAAGATCCGGATCAGGTTTGAGCGTTAAGAAACCGTCTTTTTTCCCTCCTCTGGGTTCAGTGAAAGCACCAGAACTTCAGTTCGCTAACAGCCGCCACAGGATGAGTAATCAGAGGAAACTTTGTCAGAAATGACTGTCGGCTCATGCGCAGCAACTGTCACACGCTACCTGTGGTCACCTCCACGCCTGTCTGCAGCCCCCACCTCGCCCACCCCCACGCCTACACAGAAAGAGTGAGCTGTCAATCACACTAGCGTACCTCTCTTGAAAGACCAGCGCTTCATCCAGAGCTTAGAGAAGGAGGGCCAGGAGTTGTTGAGGGGAGAGTCGGCCATGACGGCGCTGCTCGCTCGCTCTCTGACTCACACTGGGACTACTGCATGATCGCCCAGTGAGAGGAGGAGAGAGAGGGGGGGCAGGATAGAGAGAGAGAGAGAGAGAGAGAGAGAGAGAGAGAGAGAGAGAGAGAGAGAGAGAGAGAGAGAGAGAGAGAGAGCGCTGTCTGTTTGAGGATTACCTCCTCAAAGATTCCAGTCAGGGGAGAAAGAACAGAGGAAAAAAGGGAAACTCTTCTGATGAGAGAGGACACGTTCATCTGATCTGAGTCCAGCATTCAGACCAGCCACCATTTGGGAAAGCTTACAAATGTGTATTTGCAAAAAAAAAGAAAAAAAAAGTTTCAATAGAAGATATCAGAGTTTAAAAACCATCAAGTATCCTCATTTACAGATGCCAGTCTCCACTGTACACTTTATTTATTATCTAAGTAATTGAATAAAGGCTAAATCTATGATTATGGGTTGTCAGAAGATTCCAATTCTATCAGAAAACTCACTGAGCTGAAAACTGACTGATCTTCTTGAAAACAACCTTGAAATAAACCATTATTCACCACAACTACCTCATCATCAGTCAATAAATGCTGAGCATTTCCCCATATAATAAACCACACACACACACACACACACACACATCACTGCATCTACTTTCACCTGTGCATTTGTTACTTTTATCAACATTAGTTTCCAGGCATGCACTTAACGTCGCATTTTTCACCAGCACTTCTTACAAAACTGATGTAACTGTTATAAAGAGAGTTTCATCGTGATTAACGCCCTGAAAGTGTGCAATCACCAAGCATCGTTTTAAGGAAGTGGGGCAGAAACAGAAAAGGAGAAGAAACAAACGCCTAATCAGTGTCACAATGAAGCGCGCGCGCGCGCACGCACACACCCTGAGTAAAGGCTGTCAGACGCAAAAGAATAATCTGTCTTTTGCTGTTCTGAAATCAGTGAACAACAAATGGAGAAAAGCCAAAAGCATGCAACTTCCCCACAGACGCATCCGGAAAAAGAGGAGAGACAAGCGGGCTGAAGGCAACCTGAAGCCGGGCTCCACTCACCGGTCCAGAGGCGGAGGCGGCCGGGCTGCAGCGCTGCAGCTGTTCCTCCTTCTGCGCAGCTGACGAACGCAGCTCGAGCCAAGACGACAACCTCGAGACGAAGCTCGTGCCTCAAACCGCGCGCCCGGCACTGCGCGCGTGCTCACGTGTGCGCGTGTCACAGGAGGTCAAGTCGGGGACGTCATCATGACCTCAGCACTTTATAAACGCAGAGATGGAAATAATCCAACACGAATCTGAGAACTAAAGCGGGGAAATGCGAAATTATTGAAGCACATTAATTACATTAATATAATAACACTTTTAAACACATTAGTTTTTAATTAACCCTGGAAAGCGGGGAAAAACGGAAATGTCATAACTTAAATAACATGTAACTTAACTTAGTCTATTGATTTGGGTTTTTTTTTAAAATGTTGCTTTTTCTAGTTACAGATGAAACTGTGGGCCAAGTGAGGATGTTTCCGCCCCGAACACGTCTTTTGGGTACTGCAACCCACAGCCAACAGTAGGATTTCAAAAAGATCCACCAAAACCATAATAATCACGCATGTTGACACTCTAAAAGTCTGGACACTGTAGTTTCAAAGAAGAAAACGCCTCATTCAGACGATCGGCCGGCGCCACTAGGGGGCGCTACGGTGCACTGAATCCACAGATTTGCTACTTTAACGTCATTTAAACCAAAAATTAAATATCTTCCAAACAAACTTCTTGGCTAGTAGTGAAGGGGCGTGAGGTGACACGTCTTTTCCAATAATTTTATTCATAATTTTAATATAAACAGTTAATTGTTGAATAATTTACACACAGCAAGATTTTTTTATTTTCATATCATTGCAACATTTTCTGTACATATCACTACTTGGCTCTCCTTTGAAAACATAGAAAAAATAAATTGTCAAGCGTTCATTTAGTCATGGCACATTTTTGATCCTGTACACTATGCATGTATTCGTGTGTGTGTGTGTGTGTGTTGATATACGCGGTACATAAAGATAATGGCACATCTGGATCCAGTGTGAGGGATGCAGCGCTTTCTGTTGGGTTTGGACTGTACATACACACCGATGTCACACAATGCTTACACCACCAGAATCGGTGTTTTCATCGGCTATACATTGATGAGAGGTATCCTGCGGGACCACGCACAGCATCCTGGGGACCACCTACGTGCAGCCAGGAGATGGAAGAGGAAGAGGAGGAGCGATGGGAGATGAAGAAAGCTGAAGAGAGACCAGCGCCGGGACGGGACAGATGCAGACCAGAGCGGGTGAGTAAACTGG
>BJFM01000512.1:124202-150118 GCA_016586285.1 Arothron firmamentum | reverse complement strand
TTTTTGCATGTGCTTGTGGCGTCGCCATCAAAACAGTGACGAAGCAGACAAAAATAAAGATCTTTAGCGACCGCGCTGATATAATTCATTTTCCATGCACGGAGGAAGGAAGAGCTTAGCAGAGGAGACACAAGTTTGACACTTTCCTTTGGTTTAAAAAAAAAAAGAAAAAGATAATCAGCATTATAATTTGGAAATTAACAGTACAGTATTTCAGCAAACCAAAAAAGACAGGATTAATGAAGAGGGGACTCCTCTTCAGTGATGATAGGGACAAATCAGTCAGGGGGGAGTCTGCTCTGGGTGGGGGTGGGGGGGTTAGTCCGAGCAAGGCACTGTGGGTTTGCTTTGCTGCCTCTGATCCGCAGTACTCCTGTCTGACCGCTAGAGGGCAGTACAGGTCAGGTCAAGCAGAGAAGCGGGGGTGTTATCAGAGGGGGGCACACACATTTGAGACAAGTGAAAAGCTTTTTTTTTTAGAAAGGGGGGAAGGTTGAAAACTTGTCCTTATCTCCACTTTGTTGTTAGAAAGTACATAGTTAGCTCTTCATCCTCCTCATCCTCTTGATCCTCCAACCACAAAGCATCAGGCCGCCTCCCTGAGACAAAAGTTACAATCTAGAGTTCATGTCTGTTATTATGGCACACAGGATTGTCCTCCTCCTCCTCCTCCTCCTCAGAAGCTCCAAACCAGCCCACATGCTGCTGTGCCGTTTAGCCAAAACAGACTCAAATCCATGGTGATAGAAAATAAAGGTTATCTGTTGATATTCACAGTAAAAAAATATACAAAACACATCAGACAAAATGACAGCTACTGGGGGATCTGGATGGGAACTGTTCAGATCACAAAGGAGAGTAGAAAGAAGACCTTTTCCGAACGAGTGTGGGGTGGAGCTTTGCTTACAGACTCAAGTGTTCAGCGGTTTCTTCCAGCACTGTCGCAAGTACAGTAACAAAATTAAAACGCTTCCCCGTGAAGCCAATTAAGTTCTGAGGTCCCAGAGAAAAATCACCAAGAGGAGCCAAACTCAAGAGGGCTGGAAGTGAGCTCATTAAAAAAAAGGATAAGGACCAAAATATTACGAGAGGCGCTCCCCCCCAAAAAAACCCCAAAAACAAACAAAAAAACAACAACCGAGAAGCCCCCAGAGGACCCTGGAGCTGCGAACGCTTCAGTCAGCAGAGTGGAGAGCGTGGTGGTACTTTAAATAGGGGGACACGGAGTCGCTGAAGGGGACGATTGTAGAGTCTTTGGACTCGTTCCTCCATGTGCACTGAGGTAGACTCTGGCCAAAACACAAAGACGACTTACTAGCTAACTAACCGACCGACCTGCTTCTCGCCAACGACGACACCAACTAAACAACTAAAAACACCTTAAAAAACACTCGACTAAAAACTGTATTCACACCGCGACGGCTGACAGAATAAATATCCGGGCGTGTACACATACGGGCACCGTTTTCATTCAAATTTCATACACGTGTGAGATGAGAGTCCCGCTTCCAAACCAGCTATGAAGTGTGTAGTGTGTTTAATCTGATTGATCTGGAAAGGTAAAATCACAGAGATTCGCTAAAACACAGCCTCCTGGCATCAAGTGTCGAGCTGTGACACGACGACGCCATTTAGGCAAAACTGTTACGCATCTGATGTATCTGACAAAGTGTCATGAATTATTTACAAACCGCGAAAGCCCCGGGTTTTACGCTGTAGAACAGTTAGCTGAAATTTACATCTCTCACTTCAGGAGCCAACAGCGGCGCGTCCACGCTAAAGCGCCAGGTCAACACCGGAGTTTCCAACTGAACGCAAAGGACAGACAAAAGGGGGCGGCTGGCTCCAAACCCCGCTCCCCACCAGCGGTCAACAACGCTGTCAGCATGTGTGAGTGTGTGATTCAGAAGGCACTGAGAGAAGATGGAAGCAGCGTCTGGGCTTTCCTCCGCTCTGACTCCGTGTTCTCACTGCTGACGGAAAGCTGTCCAAGCCTTGGCTGTGCTAGGCTACACCAACGCCTGCAGCCACGCAGCCGTGTAGGAATAGGCCCCTCTGGCCTCCAGTGTTGATGCCCGCCGTTGTTACAGAGCGAGGGAAGGACGACATCTACAGGAAAGGCCGAGAGTCAGTGGAAAATTTCACATCTGATCTTCAAAAGCCGAGGAGGGAACGAGCAGCTCTGACTAAATCCTGGAATGTGGGACCTGAGTGAAAGAGCTGCTGCACGGTGTGCTGCATGTGATAGCAGAGGCTAATAGGATTACCAAACGCTGACCCCCACACCCCCCTGCTGGGGGACACAGTCGGAATTTTCCATATTTTCCATCCATCCGCAAAATGTGGAAATTTCCTCCAGGGAGTCTGAGTGGTAAGGGTCGCTGACCTCTGAGACCTGGTGCTGATTCTGCCCTCCGACCAAGAGCAAGCAGCTATCTGAAACTATCAGAAACACACATCAGGTGCACGTCTACCTGGAAACCATCTCACTGCCCTTCTAGAAATCTATTGATCCCCCATGCTGCGCAATGTCGCCCCCTCCTGGCTGGTAACCGAAACAAACACTGCAACTGGTTGTTCTCCTTTGCCATCCAGACAGAAGCAGGGACACAGAGAGCACTGATGGTAGATTAGTGTGATTTCTGGAGCTATAAAAGTAAGAAAATAAAAACCAGAAAGAGGAAAAAACTGGCAAACAAAATACCAGCAAAGCTTCAGAGGAAAATATTACAAATATCAACTATGTACAAAAACATCAATATGTCATATATATAAAACATTGGTACAAATGCACCAATATTCCATATATACAATATATATATTATATGTATATAATTCTATTCCCACTAAAATATATCAAAGCAGCAGCTGTTGGTCAGTTTGAAGAACTCCAATTGTTTAAATATCCTTCAGGCATGTAGTGAGGACACTGAGAAGAGTGAAAACAACAATAAAAGCTAATAAATTAAAACCTTTCACCAAACACCCGCTGAATCTGTGTCGTTTGGAATTCTGCAGAAAAAAAAGAAAAAAACAGAAGCGTTTCTGTAGGAATAGATGTTTGTTCTAAGACCGAGTCTCTTCAAGTCATCCCACCATTCTGAACTGGTTAAACTGTCGTTGTTCAAAAGGGAACAAGTTCAGGCGCTGACAGACACTTCTGTTTGTTTATAGGCCACATACAGGAAGGCCACCATCTGTGTAACAATATTTACCTTAAAAAATAAAAAAAAAGAGGGAGAAAGTGGAGAAATGCAGACTGTTGAGGAGAAGAGGAGGGACGAGTCTTGAGGTGGAGCGTAAGCAGCCTTCTTGGTTGTCTAAGGTTTGTTGTGTTCACAGGTTTCTTTGCTTTTGTGTGGTTTCCCTCGGTAGGAGTCCAGGAAACGTGGCGATAACGAGACGCGCAAGTCAGGTGAGACCAGGTCCGAAGTGTGTGGAGGAAGTTCAAACGGCTACACCCAGTCTGTATCCGTCACTTGCCTTTTTTTGGCAGCTGTGAGAAAGAAAATATCCTGAGATCCGTCGAGGTTTTTCTTTTTTTTTGTCTTTTTTAAAGATTTCTCTAAGAAAATAATGAGAAGGGTACAGAAAAAAATACCGACTAAGAAGCGCAGGGAGGTGGGGAGAGGGGACGAGTCCTTTTAGAAAACAAATGTTAGGAAGGGCTGGATCTGGGTAATGATAAGATTCGTCCGTTTTTCTTGCCACCGTTCATGTGTGTGTAGGGGACGTGCTCCTCGTAGTTCCCCCTGAGGGCCACCGAGGGCCCGCTGTCCCTGCCTAAGCTCTCCTCTCTCTGCGAGTAGGAAGACGGGTCCAGGGGGATGCTCTCCATGTTCTCCAGGTCCAGGTCAAACTCCTCCGTCTCGGGGATCTTGTTCTCCTCGCTGTAGAAGAAGGACACCTCCTGGAAGGACGGGTGCAGGTCCTCCCGCAGCATCTCGATGATCTCGTGGAACATTGGCCGCATCTTGGGGTTGTACTGCCAGCACATCTGCATCAGGTTGTGCCTGGAAAAAAAATGATCATCAGCTTTGGAGATAAATATTTATATTAGAGCAATCAAATCAATTAACAGCAAAAAGGACATTTCTAAATGACCTTCAAGCTGCTGAATCTACTCACATCCTCTCAGGGCAGTTGTCAGGCCTGTCCAGAGATCCTCCGTCCATCACAAACTTTAGCACCTGTTCGTTGGACAAACCCTGGTACGGCTGCTCCGCTAACGTGCTGATCTCCCACAGCACAACGCCAAAGGACCTGAGGACACACAAAGGCACCGTTAAAGCGAAGGGGACGGAAAAGAACACCTCCGTACCCGTGGAACTGCGGCTCACCAGCAGTCAGAGTGGGCGGTGAAGACTCCGTCCTTCAGAGACTCCGGAGCCATCCACCTGACAGGAAGCAGACCCTTCCCTCCTTTGCGGTAGTAGTCGGTCTCATATATGTCTCGGGTCATACCGAAGTCTGTAACAGCGACAGACGCGGTGAGCATCAACTCAGCCGTGCCGGAGCACACACAGATCTAAAAAAACAAACAAGCAAGCTTCGGCACCTCCGATCTTCACGGTGTAGTCTTCAGCCACCATGCAGTTCCTGGCTGCCAGGTCTCTGTGGACAAACTTCTTGGCGTTGAGGTACGCCATGCCGTCTGCGATCTCTGCAGCCATCTGGATCATCTCCTTCAGCGTGGGTGGTGGACGGCCTGAGGGGTTGTTCTGCAACAACACACACACACACACACACACACACACACACACCGACAGAAACAGGTGAGGGGTCATTCCCTGATGCGTGTGCGTGCGCGTGTGTGCATGAAAGAGGGAAATATTTCACTGAATTTCATCACCACATACCTCTGAGTCTGGTCTGAGGCTACGTAGGTAGCTCTTCAGGTCACCATGGGTCATCAACTCCATCACCACCAGGGTTGGCTGACCTTTGGACACCACACCTAACAAACGAACCTGTGCAGAGAAGCCCAGAGAAAAAGAGGGTGGTCATCCTCAGACATTCAAGCCAAAAACAACAAACCCGATCTCTGGATTGCTCTGGCGGTGTCTGTTTGAAAAGGCTCTTCCTGTGTCGTACCACGTGGTGACAGCTGAACGCCTTCATCACCGAGGCTTCGTTCAGGAACTCGATTCTCTCTCGCAGGCTCGCCGACTCATTGACCGTCTTGACGGCCACTCGCGTCTCTGGGTCTCCTTTGACGATGTCCTTGGCGATTCCTTCGTACACCATGCCGAAGGAACCTTGTCCAAGCTCTCTGAGCAGCGTGATCTTTTCCCGGGGAACCTCCCACTCATCAGGAACATAAACTGCACCAAACACGCATCAGTTAAAGTGAGGCGAGCTCAGATTCCGCCAGCCTGGTATTTGTGGCGGCGCTGGTCTTACCGTCATTGGCACTGAGGTACTCGGGGTTGGAGGAGGCGATCAGAGGTCCTGTCGGGCCTTCAGTCTGCCTGCAGCAGCACCAGAGGAGAAACAAGAAGAGTCACTCTTTATGGGCCTGATTTAGAGGATCTAATCAAAAACATTTCTGCCTTCTAAAAGCTGGTGTTGTTTTAGTTCATTCAACAAAAATCCTGATATTTACAACTTAAAGGCTTAAAGTTTTCCTTCTAGAAGTTCTTCAGTTTGGGCTGCACGTCAGCGAGAGATCTTACTTTTTCTTGAAAATCACAAAGACGCCGACTCCCACAAACAGCAGCAGGATGAAGCAGATGACGGGACCCATCACGATCCAGATTAGGCCAGGATCGGCTGGAACACAGGCAGAGGTCAACCATCAGTTTACCTCAGCAGGAACACCTGATGTGCAGGAAATACTGAGGGGGGGGACCCCCGCCTTACGATTGGGCATGAAGAAGTGGGTGATCTTTGTGAAGGAGCCGTTTCCTGCCAGAGAGGTAGCGCGGACCCTCAGGCTGTAGTTTCCTGGTTGCACGAGGGAGAGTTTTGTTCCGCCTGTTTTCTGGTAGGCTGGCCGTGACACACAAGCTGTGTGAACCTGCATAAACAGAAGAAAAGCTTCAACCAGACAAATCAGAGATCATGACAAATGCCTTCATTCTGAATCTGCCCATTGTGACAAGACAATGGTTGTATTATGGTGCACTTTCTTTCTCAGTAACTATGGTAACAGAGTTCCCTGGGTCAGGTAGTGCAGCGATGAATACAAATGAATTTGTACACACAGAGCAAGTAAATACCCACAACAAGATTGGCAAATGCAAAGATAGACAAACATGCTGTAAAAATAAACAGACAGACACACACACACACACGTTTTTCAGTAGTTAGTTAACACTGACCTCTGTGTCTCCAACCTTCCCATAAAACACTTCATAGAGGATGATGAGGCCATTTGGGGATTGCGGTTCCTTCCATTTGATCAACACATAGGGGGGCTCGGCCGCCACTATCTCGTGGGTCACCTGATCTGGAATATCGTCTGCTTTCTCTGTGAGTCCACACAATCAACACAAGCCACCCTCATCATTACGTCTGTGAACACCCAGAACATTCAACACTTGGTGACAGCAACATCTGTAGTGTATCAGACGTCGTGTTAGTGGCCCTACCCTCTGGCATGGTCCGAGCGCTGACATAAGTCGCCATGCTGCAGCGTTTCAGATCTGTGGGATGGTTGCAGGCCATTATCTCTATCTTATAACTGGTGAAATGATGCAGGTTGGAGATGACAGTCGACTCCTTTGAGAACACCTTTAGCTCCACCTGAGCAACAAAACAAGAGCAGCAAAACAAGTATGCTTTAAAGAGAATATTGTAGCACCTAGAAAAAACATAAAGCTAAAGGCAATTTTGAAACTATTAATTGGAAGTTGATAACAGTACTCTTTTAAAGTACTGTTGCAGGGGAACAGAATGACACACAGAAAAAGTTCAACATTTCTTACCTTTTCTTCTTCATCCTGATTTGGAGTGGACGTGGTGGACCTGAGCAGCACATTAGGAACTGTGGTGAGGAAGAAAGTTGACTGTGTGGCATTGGCCACTCCCACAGACCTTCGCCGACGAGATGGTCTGAAAGAGCAGGGCAGCAGATGTGGTCATTTGAAAAAAATCGAGTCAAATGGAACTAAAAACCTAAGGAACATTTCATTAATGTTCAGACATCTGATGTGGGAAAGACGGAGGCAGACTGGTGGAGGAATAACGTGAACAATGAACGAGCACATCAATAAACACCCCTGCTGTTCCAACCTTGACCACTAGATGGTGACAATCGAGTGCTCCTCTTCACCGATGTGTGTAAAGACAGACAAAGAATACACACCAAACACAGGCAGACATGGAGTTCAGCTCTGTGTGATGAGAGGAATTGCCTTTAAATTATAAAGAAGCAAATAAATTTGACAAAGTCTTCACTATTAACTCTGCTTAAATAATTTAAAGCATGTATCCCCCCACCATAGAGTGAGGAGAAAAACAATGTTTCCTGCCTCTTTTCTGCATGGCAGTTGTCCTTTACTGCATGGAGCCAACGTGTGCCCAGCCCCACAGAGAGGTTCAAACCGCTGCTGAGGTGTGTGAGAGTTTGAACATTTGTGGAAACGACAGTCCGCATGACTGCACCCCAGACTGGCATGAATGGTAATGGCTACAGTAACCACTCCCCTGGGCAAGCAAAGGGAGACTGGGGGTGTTGTATGTGTGTCAGGAGGGGTCAGTGGGGATACAGAAGGCTCAAACAATCCCTACGTCCCCCTTGAGCCCCCCCCCATCAGTGCTCTCTGCGAAAACAAGAACCAATATCTCCTTCTTTCTCTCTCTCTCTCTCACACACACACACACACAACAGAATAGTTTCTATACCTGATCTCAAAGACTTCATTGTGCAGATAGTTCTCAAAGGTCTTGCGGTATTCGATCTCCTCCTGCTCCTTTTTCAGCTGGCTGTCAGTCTTGGGGCAGGCACAGCACCTGCCCCCGGAGGTGGGCTCGTCTGTGTGGTTCCACTTCTGTTCTTCCTTGCTGTCCAGGTACGTTGGTGTACGAGACGGCGGCTTCATTCCTTCAAGGGAGGAGTGTGTTTGTTAGGGCAGCTGATTTGCCGGCTAAGAGGACTGACATGAATGAGGTGGTGTGCAGGTCGGAACCTTGGAGGCAGTAGTCAAACTTGTACAGGTCGCCGTCCTCAGGCTGTTTCCGACAGATGACTCGGTAGTGGGTGATGTTGCCGTTGGGGCTGGTGGGAGGCTTCCACTTCAACGTGATTTGAGAGGAGGAGTTGGAGGAGGAGATAGGGTCCAGAGGCACCGAGGGCTCTAAGATAGATGAAAGAAGATAATGAGAAAAGAAACGCCATTTTGAAAGTTGAGAGCACAGTGCTACAGCTGGAGACACGTGACACGTTTCCTATTTCAACCACTTGCTTTAATTTCCACTGATGCTTTAACAAGTCTGAACCAGCAACTACATCTGCCGACTTAATGACCACAAGAGCAGAACTTCTTATATCCTATCAGTATACCAACGAAACAGAATAAAGAACCACGGGATTTTTGTCTGTGGGGAATCTAGATGTTCAACTAGCAGACACAGACTTCATCTTGTAGAACAAACTAGTCTCTGCAAATAACATTTTATAGTGTTAGAAAATGAACTGCTTCCAAGCAGCAGGACTTACTGGACGCGTTGGTCCGGACATAGATGATCTCGCTCTTGGCTCCGTGCACCTGGTGCTCGTCAGAGGCGGACAGCTGGGTTTTGACCATGATGGCGTACTGGGTCCAAGGCTTCAACGATCTGATCAGGTGCCCAGGGTTATCCGCCTTCTTGCCCTCCGTGGGGCGAGGTGGAGGATCGACATCAGCGATTGCCCAGCTGTTGGAGCCGCACGCGTCCTGTCCGTCAAACTCTGTCACATTCCTGTATGGACTGGAACACAGAGAAGAGGAGGAGAGCGGAAGTGTAAATATCAGCTGACGAAACATCTTCTCTATATTCAGATATGACAATAAAAAGCAGCACATATAGAGACCTGGTGTGAATTAAATTTGGAGACAACACTTACGCCTCTTTGTAGAGAACCATGAAGCCAAGCAGATCCCTGAAGTCTGAGGGCCAGAAGGGCTCCCACTTCAATATGATCATATTTGAGGTTGTCTTGATCATGGTGAAATTCAGCAGCTTGGTCTCACCTAAGACACACAGAGGCTGAAGATCAACACGTCGTTCAATCAGTGGGTTTAAACTAAAGCTCATTCTGCTTTTCTCACAGGATGCTTGGTCCCCATTGGTGCGTCCGGCAATGTCATTCTTTTGGTTGCGGTTATCTGTGCCCGTTACCGTCACCATTTTTTTGATTTCAGACATGCAGAGTTTGGAGTTGTAGTGGAAGAACGTGCGGCCGCGTTGAATGGTGAGGTTGTGCTTGGACCAGTCCCACAGCTCGCGCAGATTCTGGTTGTCCAAGGCGTAGAAAGCGTAGGTGCTGTCAGAGACAGAGAGAGAAATTAAAATATTCAACACATGATCGGTAATCTACCGCATCTACCTGCTGGAGGGATATGGGAAAACTTACTCTCCTTCCAGATGTTCCCCCTTAATGACTCTTAGTTTGCGTAGGAAGGACAGGGAGACGAGGGCGTACGCTCTGCGAACAGTCAGGTAACCTGTGATCTCCTCAATCTGGCCCAAGCTAGCCTCCAACTCAGCTGCAATGTTATCTGCAAGACGTTGTTTATGAAAAACACGCATTTAAACAAGAGTACAGACTGCATGGAAGAAAAATGCTGTTAATAAGAGAGATGCAGTCTGGAAAAACTGAAGGAGAAGAGAATGCAAGGCTTCCACAGGAGGTGAAGTACAGTAACACTCACTCCCGCCTCGAATCTTGATGATCAAGTTGCCCTGGAGGACAGTGCAGCCTCTCAAAGCCTGAGCTGAAGTTACGGAATCAATCGTGTTGTTTCCCAAGCAGAGTTTAGGACACAGGCCTGCACACGGAGAACAGGTCAACCTGTACAGAGAGGGACAGGACCGGATGAGGACGACCATGTCAACTTGTGATTAGATGGGATGATTACTGACACAGAGAATTAGCAGCATCGTTACAGTAGGAGCCTTTAATCCAAGTGCCGATATTGTCCCAATCCTGATGAAGCATTTACTGACCCACTGTTGGTGTAGGAAATGTCACGGCCAAACTTCTGAACAATCATTTCATTTTAAGGCAAACAATCGACATGTTTACTGAAGAGGGGTTGAAAAAAACATACCAGGAATTTTTCTGGGTGCAGATATCAGAGATTGAATGAGGCAGGACTGTGTGGCATGAGGAAGGAATGCGCGCTGACATAATGGCGAGGCGTGGGCCGGGGGCGGGGATGACGTGGTTTTTTTGACAACAATGTTCAATCTATTTTGTTCAACTTGAATAAAAACTGTCCAACAAACTCTTCCAATTTCAAAGGCAGGCAGTTCCAGTTTTGCAGGAGTTTGTGAGGTGCTTGAATTTTATCTCTTAACTGAAAACAAACCGCCATTCATGTCACTGAACAAGAAGATGTGTTCAAAGATAAAAACGACTGCGTGCGAAATTTTCAATTGATTAAATACTTCTTATGCCTACTTAAAAACCAACATTAGTTGCATTTGTCAACAGTCTCCTGATTCTCCTCCTCTCTCCTGCGCTTGGGCACGTAATCACACATGCACGCATGCACACGGAGGCCTTGGTGGTTCAGCCTTTCAGGAAATTCATTCATAAAAGACGGGCCTCTTTACACACAAAGACATCACTAACGAGTGCTGTGCTTCCTCTGACATAATCCCACTCTTTAATTCCACCCACTCTCAACTAAAAACCTGAATTAAATATGAATGAAATGCTTTTTAGGACGTCAGCTACGTCAACATCTGAACTTGCTACTCTTCCTTTGGAATTCCAGATCAAAACATTCCTTTTTTTCTTGCAGAAATGTCTGTCTCAGAATCAGAGCCGACTCGGAACCAGAGGGTGCATCAAACAGCGGAGATGACTCGAGCTGTTTTGAATCAGCTCTGGTGCCTCGGGAACGGTTAACAAAGGATGCTGTTGTTCACTGCAGAGACCAAACACGTCTGCCTTTCAAACACACTCTTACAAAACTCTGCGTTTATGAAAATGGTCATTATTTTTACAAGAATGGTCTCTAGGTACCTACACAGAGAGCTGAACGATGGCCCGACACAGATCATATAGATATTAGTCCAAGAGTTCAAATCTTTCTTCCCTCTCTAATTTCAGAGAACATGAGAGAACTGTGATGATCTCTAAAAAAAAAAAAAAAAAAATCCCTCACATGGAAAATCCAAAGTAATGCTCCATTTAAAGAGCAAAGAAAAGAATAATTTGGACTGTGGTACTGAAAAATACAGACAGGCGGCAGACAGGCAGGGTCAAACAGCAGTTCTTAAACAGGGACAATGTTTAGCTGTCCGGCTGAACTCTATGACTTTAGCTTCAGGGTCTGCTAGAACCATCCAGAACAGAGGCTGCGGCAAGGCTGTTGGACCCAGATCGAGCAACCTGGCAGTGTTCTGCTGGAGTGGAGAACCCTGGAACAATGGACACATGATGTTCTTTTTAAAGGACTGGCTTACAAACAACTGTTGACCTAAGGATTTGTGAGAATTAAGAGGTAAATGTGTCATTTTACACATCACCAGTCCTCATCAATCCTTATTAGGGTCTGTATGACTCGCTTTGAAATCCGTCTGTCTGTCTGTCTGCGTTTAGTTTTAGCCCAGTCAGCTCACAGTCATGATGGTTGCCCATTACAAAACCAAACAGCAGAAGTGACTCACAAAGTCCCCGATGTTGGAACCGCAACAGAATCCCACTGGAAAATGTCTTTTATATCACATATAAACATTTATATCCGAGCACACACCAGTGATGCTGCTCTACCTAATGCCTCGGGATGTGTGACTGAGACTTAAAGCAATGTTCTTTTCTGTCTAATCGCCCGATAATCCCTGCAGGCTGGCAGCATATACGGGAAAGTCAATCATACGCACACACACACGCACACGCACACGCACACGAACTCCTGTTAGGTTGAAACTTTCACTTTTAAGGTAAACTCACATGAGCCAAGTAGGTGTTTACCTGCAAATTATATCTACATTTTAAAACTCTCCTCCACACGGAATATTTTTCACCAAATTTGTATATTCAACTAGCGTAAATGTAAATTTGCTGCTATTTAGTGTGAAATAATCTAAAATGAACCAAAGTAAACAGACTGTAAAGAGCCAACTGAATAATCAATAGGAAACTAACTGACAATGAAGGAAGAATTAAGATCTAGCATTATAACTCTCCAGTGCACCCTTGAAATAATCAGTGGTTAATTACAGAATTTGTCTGATGCCTGTGAAGATAAAAATAGCTCCTCTATCTCTAACATTCTTATTTTTAAATTGAATCCGCATGTGAAAAGGCTGAACCACGAGAAATTGTGTCCATCTGTGTGTGAATGTGATGAATTAGAAGCGTTCACTTCCTGTCACGTGTGTGTGCGTGTGTGTGCGTGTGTGTGTCTTACGTGGTTGAGTTTATGGTGGTGTATCCAGAGGGACACTCTGGAATACAGGCTCCATCGTGGATGACATATTCAGAGCAGCCTGACTCCCTGTCCTGGTTAAACTTTTTAATCTGTTTACACTGGTTATGGAGCTCCTGAACGAAAAGATACACGTGCACACATTAATTGTACAGTAATACACAAATACCTTTGTGTCAGACATTTATGCTACTGCCTTTAAGAGTTCCAAATACTACCAACCTTGCAGAAGGAGAAGCTGACGCATCGCCAGCCCCTGAAGATGAAGTAGCCAGGGGGACATTTCTCCACGCAGGTATTAACGTGCAGGAGGTTCCTGCAAGCCACGCAGCTGCTGGCATTCCCTGGCTCAGAACAGCCTCCCAGGCACTGGTCGTGGCAGCACTGACCCTGAAGGGTACATGTACTGTGCTTGCAGTTCTCCACGCACACTAAAGAAAAAAGGAAAAAAAAGGAAAGAAAGAGGACAAGATCAGAAATCACATTGCAGAGAAGACGAGGATCATTAGACCACGATAGGTACTAAGTCAGTAAGACAAGACAGTTGTTAACTTTTTTTACCAAGTAAAATTCACATAAGTAACATTTCTAACCATTTCCAGCCTCTTACTGGTCTGCTTGAGAAAAAAAACTTTTAAAAAAGTGTCACCATTACGACAGGTCAGCAGCCATGTTGAATATAACTTACTGGCACTTGACAGACAGGAAGTGAAATTTACTGCTTAGGTAATCTCATTTTACATAATTAGATAAACACAATAACGTGATATGACAGGCAGAGACAGGTGAAAGAATTCCCAGCTAGTGTCCTTGATGGAGCATGTGTGCTTCTTGCGGGAGCTCCACCGGAGGTCCATTGTTTATCCTGAGTAATACATTAATGCAGAGCCAATAAGCTCAAATATCAAGTACACATCCCTGACTGAGGTGACATTTGAGTTATTGTAAACATCGTCATTGTTGATGAGGCATCGTGTTTGAACTGTGGACAAAAATGATTAAATCAGCGGCTCCATTTCCTTGTCTGAGAGTCAGGAGAAACTGATTAGATTCCAGCCTGTACCAGACGCTGACCTTTACTCAACTGTACACACTGCCCGGGTGTTCGCACACTTGGAAATCACTATAAGTTACTGAATGATAAAAGTCTATTAAAGCCTGAAGCAGCTCTTTGTCGGCAGAAATACGTTTATACAAGTGGTAAATTATTTTTTTAAGGGTGTATTTTTACATCGTTGGTACATTATTAACTAAATGACAAAGTATCCAAGACGTACGCCAGCCGTCATGACATGCAACAACTCGGAGGACATCACATGAGCTCCTACTGCCAAGGGTATGGCGAGGACACCGCCCTCTGCTTACGCTCAGGCTGCACTTTGAGCTGCCTGAGCGAAAGCAGGGAGGACGGACGGGGTTTTTGGCACAGCCGAGGAGAACGTCAGATAACAAGGTTAAAGAAATGAACAATGACTGAGGGGACCGGAGGGTCACAACTATGGAGAGGGTGAATGAATGATGTAACAACAAAAGCAAAAGCCACACTAATGAGGTGCTCAATGCAGCGTTCGCTCTACAACACTTTGAGTGCTAGAAAATCCAGTGCAGCACAGCACAGCACAGCACAGCACAGCACAGCACAGCACAGCACAGCACAGCACAGCACAGCACAGCACAGCACAGCACAGCACGGCACAGCACACTCTCTCTGATCCTGAGAGAAAAATTCCCTCTTCTCCAGCCCTCCCTCCTCTTGTCTGTCTGCTCTGTGTGTGTGTGTGTGTGTGTGTGTGTGTGTGTGTGTGTGCATGCCATGACCACTACATCACATAACAGAGTAGGAAGAGCCGACGCCGACCCAGCTCCAGTTGAGAATCCATGCCGGAGTGCAGCTCCAGCCCCAGATCCACCCTCAGCCTCAGCCAATGTGTTGGCTGATGGGGGGAGGCAGCCATTCAATGGCCTCTTCCATGTCTGAAAGGAGAGCCGACCAGGGTTAACACTAGCCTTGCTGGGGCAGACAGGGGGCAGACAGAGCCAAGTCGCAAACACGTCAGGTAAGACGATTCTCCTGCCTCAAGGAGGGGTTCAATACTTAAAAGCTACATCTGGTGTTAATCCAGATCAGATTTTTAGAAATACACCGATCGACTACTCCAACATTATTCTATTAGTGTGATTATTTTCTTAAGTGAATTGATAAATTACTTATCCCTTTCTCTTATTTACTCTTCCATCCCTGCAGGGAGAACTACAGTGGAACTGTTGCACCACAGCGGCAGCAACACAATTCTTCATTCTCCTCACAGCAGCAGCAGGCAACACAAGCTAGCTGATATGCCAAACATACTCCAGTCCGCTCACTCACTCATTCATTCCCTCCTCCTCCTCCTGCGCCACTCTTCCGTTCCTCTGTGCCACTGCCTCGCCATGCCCTGTACCAATATCTCTATCTCTATCCGCGTGCCTTTCTAGGCCACTGGGCCCCTCCCATTTTCATTCATACTATGCCTTGTTTTGTTTTCATGCTGGCTTGGTGGGGGGATGGAGTCATAGATGGAGGGATGATTTTATGCTTCAACAACAACAGAAGAGGGAGGAGCAGGCAACAACATCCTTGAGAGCTTATCTCTCATTAAACTGAACACACACACATGCACCTGCGTGCGCACACACACACACACACACACACACGCACAAACCTGGCTGTGTCATTCAGTAATTTTCTTGCTATTATCCTCCACACATACGTGGTTCCAGTAAGTGTTTTAAAGGCAAAGCCTGATCAAAGGCATGTTTACCTTTCATTTGGCCGAGGGTAGGCTGCTTAGTCCCCGGGGAGCAACACGGGAGAAGCGGGACAGCCAATAGTGTGCAGCCACACATGGCAACACTTCCTGCTCTTAACACGTAAAACCTCCCCTTTAATTGGCAGTGTTGTCTACAGGCAAAATGCTGGGAACAATAACAAACACATTTTTACCCCAGAGCCATTTACTCAGGAGGACACACACGCACACACGCACACACACAAAGCTGCTGGATTCAGGTTTACTATATTTGGCCACGGTGGGAGACCTAAGCTTCAAAAGCTTTGCTATAAATGCTTCGAGTGATCTGATGTAAGACATTCGCCCTGAGTAAAGAGACGGGGTGATGTAAACAAAAGGCGCTCGTCGCTGCAAGAGAGTCGACGAAAATGAGGATATGCACGCAAACAAGCATGCACGCTGACAACCACAAACAAAGGAGCAGGTCTGTTTGGTGTGACGGACGACAGGAGAGTAAGACAGGGCGGTGTGGCTGATATGAGAGGAAGAAACAGTTGTGATGGGACAGAACTCAAGAAGCCACACATTTACTCAGGTCTCCCTGAAATCACCAAACTATGCCTTCACACTCGACACACGATTCCTCTCAAACTGAATGGAGACGGTCCCACTTCAGCAGCCCGGCTACTGTCTCAGCTCTGGTTAAGGGGAGCTTTCACACCTGTAATTTTGGTATGGATCAGACAAAAGAGGTCAGGACCACAATAATTACTTCTGAAAGCACGGCTCGGGGTTTGAGGTCAACCTGTGCAGTTTAGGCATCTATATATCGCATAAATAATGGATGAAGAGCATGGATTAGCAGCCTGCACGTGTCAGACGGAACGAGCGTGTGAGCTCATAAGGTGACAGGAGCATTCACACGATGTGACCTGTGATACAGAGTGTGTTATTTTAGGATGAGGGCACACCGGTGGTCACGTTTAACAATCTTACAGCCGTTGTTTTTGTTGGCAAATATGATTCACTGATTGCTGCAGGTGAACCTGCTAATAGAAATTAGCATTTCGTTAGCATTGAGCTAACAGATGTAGCAGCACTACAGTGCAGATATAATGCAGAAATCGACCAAAGTGTTTCCTGAAACACTTAAACAAAAGCTGTGGTTGAACTTCACGGTTCTCCTTCAAACAGGCAGTTATAGATGCAGCCTCGGTATCACTGCAGGGAAAATAAATTACGGCCACATTTTTATGATGTTGGTACTGATTCAGTATCAGTTGCAATGACACTGCAGTTCTCAGTGGAAGGTCAACAAAGCCACACATACAGACAAAATTAAAGGGTGGGCCTAGCTTAATTAGCACAGTTTTGCTCCCTTCAATGTCTGTCTGTTCATTGATTTCCTTGTCTGTGTCTCTCTGTGTGTGTTGGCCAGCTCTGCTGGCCCATCTTGTTACCATGGAGATGAGTCCAGACATAGACAGTCTGCAGTAATTAGTTACACACTCCCAACAGAATTTCTCTTATATTCCCCTCTAGTCTACATCTGTGTCTTGTCTCTTCATCTTTACAGCCATACTTTCTGTCTCTGTGAGCTCTACACGCCCTTCTCCCACGTCACTCCTGACCAGTCACTGGCCTTTTCTCGTTCCCCCCCAGTGAGCTGTGGAGTCTACCCTCAGGTGTTTGTTTCAAGAGAAAGCTACTAGATCAAATGGCAGATGTTCAAGATGGAGCTACAATCAATATGACCCACCAATGAGCCGCCTGGCCACTGCTTTATTATTTGTCCCTGTGAAAGATCAATCGTTATTACCCTCTCCACTCGGCCATCATCGTCTCACCTCCCCAGGCCCTCTCTTCTTCATGCCTCCTCATCACTTCCATCTTGGTCTTCCATCCCCTTTTTGGTGCAACCTCTGCCTGCACCTTTTCCAACGTATAGTCAGAAATGTGTATGCAGAGATTAACATTATGCATATACTTGTGAAAACCTCCCATACTTTCAGACATGGATGTGGACACACACCCACCCACCCACACACACACACCCACAGCTCCAGCAGATTTTGCTGACTCCTCCTCACTCCAGTGTCCTCTAACCATTTTGACCAGTGAGCCTGCGACTCGCAGATGAAGCTGCGATATCCCACACGTGTACACATGATCAGGTGACCCTCACAGTCTGACTAAACCCGTTGAAAACACTGGAGCATTGCTATCTGAGCTGCGCACAGATGGAGACAAGCATCTAAACACTTCACCCCTGATAATGAGGAGAAAATGCCAAATGTTCTATAAATAACATTTGAAGAGATTTGCACAGTGATTTGACACATAAATGTGTCCAACCTTTCTTTATTTGTGTAATTTAATCCGAGCCAGTCGTGACTAAGGTGCTTTAAATTCTTCCCTTTCTGCCTCAGCGGTCCATTATCTCCTCATATCAGCCAGAGAAAGACGGGCAGAAGTGAACTCCAACTGCTCTCACTGTCCTCAGATGGCTCTCAGAATGTTTATCAAAAGGCTGATTCCTTCTTCTCTCCATTCATCCCTCTCCTCCACCTCCACCTTTGTTGCGCCGCCACAACTCTCATGTTTCAGGGTCTTTGAGTTCAGACAGCCCCTACATTCGTACTCACCCATGCAAATTCCCCTCCCACATCTGCGGCATGCAAAGCAGATGTTCAGCTGCTGTATATCGCTAAATGGATTGAAGATTTTCTTTGTAGCTTTGCATAAGGATGCACGCTTAAATGCTCAAAAGCATTTCCTTTTTTTTTCTCAGGGGTATATTTAAGCAAAAAAAAAAAAAAAAAATCTAAATTGTGCAAAATAATAGAGTAGTAAAGATTTGCTTTTTTGCCTTTGAGAAGTGGCTTCTCTCATTCTTTTAAAGAGGTTTTTGTAAAATAAACACATGTGGTTTATGATTAGAAAAACCTTAGAGAATTACAGATGGATAAAAAATGCAGCAACAGCGTTTGAATGCACAGAAATGAACAAATACGTAAAGGCAAAAGAATCTACAGGAAAGCAAAAGTGGTCTCTTGGACACCGAAACCAGGAGACGCTGGACTACTAAACGTGAGGTTTTCACATTTTTCAAACACACACACACACGCACACACGTGCAGACACACACACTCCCGTGTCTCTGCAGGCTGGCCAGATGCACAGAGAAGTAGGCACAGTGAGGGGGGCCAGGGAGCTGCAGCTGCAGTGCAGATGCTCATTGCCCTATTTCATATTCACAGCACAGCACTGAGCAGAGCCAGAGTACACAAGCAGGAACAAACACACACATGCAGACACGTGTGTCAGCAGAGAGATAAAACACGGACAATGGAATTAAATGTGGCTTCAAGGTCTAAAATATTTAATATGATTTTATGCCCGAGTTATCACAAAAATCCTAAATACTAAGTTTAAATATAAAACCAGGAAGTGCAGTCAGATAAATCTGATTACTGTCTGTCTGTATCCTCTCTCAATTCAGAAGGCTGTGGGAAGGTTGTTTATTTTCAGGAGGAAGAAGGGAAGCTCTCCATCATTACTGGGAAACAGGGGCTTGACTTGAGGGGTCACGTTGATAGAGCCTCGCCTCTGTGTGCACAACACACCAAAAATCCAGCACAGAGGTCGTCAACACGAGCCTCAAGCATCTTTTGTTAAAGACAGGCGGCCCTCCCTTCCTACCCCACAACCTTTGACCCAGGAAATCTGAACATTGCAGTCAAGAACCAAGGTGTACTCACGGATTACAGTTACATCATGCACCTCTGAGACTACGCACATGTTCACCATAGCGATAACCTGATAAGATTCTTTTAATAATCCTCATCATCGCCGACCTTGGTCTGAGTGAGGCACGGCCAAATAATGCCAGAACTACTCAACACAAGCACGCTGCAGACTGGGGGCTTGTTATGAGGGTAAATGTCAGGTACACAATGTTCTGGAGCAGATAATAACCCCCTGAGACGCTGTCAAATATGAGCGCTCCGTGTGCTCGCTGTAACGTGGTGGCACTGGTTTCAAAGGCTGGTGGTCACAAGACGTACTCAGGTTATAAAACCTAAAACAGGCCTCTGTTATCTGCGCCCGAGGATCCTTCTATGGAGTTATGGTCTGCGATCTGCCTTTCATATGCTGAAAGACCAGATCAAGCTTTTTAACTGGAACGCTGAAGTATAACGCTTCATTGAATCAATGTGATCAGATTTCTGTGGAAAGGTGATGTCATTTCCTGTGAGCACCCCCCGATTGGCTCGAGTCCCAGTCTGCATTCTTCTGCTGCTTTACTTTTTTATAGTTCGGCATGGCTCTCATTGAGAGCTCCACCTCATCGCCTGTTTGGATAAAGGATTCCTGCGCGTTTTCACCAGTATTGTCTCCAGCGTAGGTTGCTCTGCTGCACGCATGCAGGAGGAGTTAGAGGATGACGACTGGCCGTTATCTACTCACCGTTATGTCAATGGAGGAGCGGCTGAAGCCAAATCTCAATGACCACGAGGAAAAGATGGCATGAAGTTGAATGTTGGGGGCAACAAACTGGGGGATCGTTCTGTTGGTCACAGTTGACTTCATTTGTACTGGACCTGGCTGCTGAATACTGGAGCTCCTGAAGTGCTTTGTGGACTCAGGAACTTCCCTCTCACATCAAAATCCTAGAACGTGAATATTTTCATTTTGGGGCCTGACATGCCGTTAAAAATAAACTACAAGCGCACATGATGGATTTTCCTTTGGTTCTCGTACAGATGAAGGCTGAATCCTCTACTTTTCTAACTGTGAGGCAGGACAACAGCACAGATTCTGTCCCCCCCCAACCCCCCCGCTGGGTTAGCTATGACTGCCTCAAACAGGAAGACCATGCATGACATGCAGCAACATACATGCATGAAGATGCACGAGTCTTGCTGGGAGAAACGGGAGAATACGCTGGAAAAAACAGCCACGGGAGAGGCGTGCAGGACAGTGGATCATGCTGTCATGGAGGAAAGGGGAAAAAATATCTAAATGCCAATCTAAGAAGGTGGATTTCACAGCAGGGCCAAGGAGCTCCCTGTCTGTGTCCTCTTGGCCCTCATCCCTCCCTCGCTCTGTCTGATCAGTTCCCTTTGAATAACGCCCCTCCCCCAGCCCTGTTTTTCTCTCCTGGTACAGGAATTTGTGGGGCGTCTCCTCAAAAACAAGATTAAACACAGTTACCTACAGACGGTCATTAGACGCAGGACTTGAGACGCGTGTGTTTACACAGCATTTACTGACTGAGCTCTATTAGTAGAGTTAATAACTGGATAATTTGCTTTACATACAAAGAATATAGACTACATATATACAGTATATATATGTATATGTGTATGTATATACTGTATATATATATATATATATACATACAGTATATACATGATTGATATATCATTTATATTCCTTGAAACAATGGCATGGCTTTTTTGCATGTGTTTCTAACCGTTGTATATTCAATAATAACATAAATAAGACACGTTTCGAGGCAAAATAAGCTTATAATGGTCCAGAGTGCCACATTAGATGTTTGTCTCAGTGCAGCATTCTTGAGTCTCACACCATGCAACACTGTGAAAAAAGTGTCAGAGTGTGTGTAATCAGAAGCTCTCGCACAGGCTGTGTGTCAGACTGTGTATGAGAAGCGGCTGCATTTTGGACGCCTGCATCATGAAGTAAAGCACATCTAACCTCTACGGGCTCAGGCACATGGTGCACCCCTTTGAGGTCGAACTAAAAAACAAACCAAGACTGTAAATCCCTCCACCAGAGAGAGGAAGGGCCAACCTCAAAAGATGCAGTATGTGGCCATATTTGTGCATGTCCCCACATAGATAATGAATGCAGTCTAAGCCAAAGACAAAATAATATTAAAAAATCCCTGATTTCTACGTTAAGAACAGAGAGATATTGAGATTACCAATGTTGTTGACAAAAGCCCTGCTCATGGGTGGCATACAAAAAAAAAAATCTTTCACGGAAACACAATTAAAGTAAATATATATGACCTTTGAATGTCACCAGTGCTTCACGATAAGCCCCACCCAGTGCTATAGCTTCAGTATGACTTCAAACACACCCAGAACCAAAAGTTTGTCCTCTGAGTTTCATGATTTTCAAACCAACACATTTAATTTAAGTGTAAAATTTGCCTGATCGTTTATACCGCACTTTGTTTTAAAAGCTAGCAGAATATGCAAATGGTTATCGTTGTATATTAAAGCCTGGGGCAAACAAACACAACACTCCTAAAAAGATTCTAACAAAGTGCAAGGAGAGGCCTATCTCTGAAAGCTACCTGGGCAACCATAATGAATGAAAGACGATGTTGCCTGTGGGTCAACTAGCGACCAGACAGCTGTTATTCTAGGAACTGCTGCTTCCTCATGTGGGAGAGCGAAGACAAAAAGATTAATGAGCTCAGAGCTGTTTGTGGATCAGTTTTCTTTTCACAAAATACTTAGCATATAACTGAAGTGAAGAAAAATCTCCACTTGTTTAGAGGACTGAATGTCAAACAGTTCAACGAGCCGCTAATGTTGCGCAAAGTCAAGCGATTCTGCGATTTGCTTCCAAGTATCAGATGAGCTGCTGCTGAGATGAAATGGCCGTCTGCTGTGGACAGCCGGGGTCATTAGTGTGTATTAGTCATAAGATTTCAAGAAGAAGAAGAGAAAATTTGAATCACTGTGACAGAAACAGCTGGGCTGTTCGACGGAAAGTAGCTAAGAGGAGACGGTAAACAGGTATTAGGAACTGATGCTATTAGCCACCATAGTTGCCTCAAAAAATAAAGAAGTGCTCACTGGAGGACCTGTTAATACCTAAATATTAAAAATTAATTTACATTTACAAATTAGGAAGGCTGGCAGTCATGTGAGGAGGCTAACAGGAAATCAGCAATAAACACAGCTCTAATTTTGTTCTCCGATAACATAGTTTTGGTTAAACTAATGTGTACTAAAGTCCATTCAAAGAGGAGAATATGGCAGAGAATACCATCTATTTCCAAAGCTAGATTTCCAGTCCAAAAATGCACAAGCGGTGCATTTATCCCTGTGAGTGGCACACATGAGATGAAGAGCCTCGGTCTCAATCTACACATACTGTCAGCAGTATGGAGTCACAGAGCGCCAGACAGTTCCTCCTACAGACATATGACTCCAGCAAAATGGACTGGGAGTTTGGGTTTGTCATCCAAGCTGCTATCTGAACGCATTCACAGCTATCCTGCCATCATAGCAACGGACACGCACAATAACTTGATTGTTGCCACTGGAAACATTCATTTGGATGGAGGCTCGGAGGCTTTTATCCTTTTCAGTTATCTCCAAGTGTATCTTATTACATAAGTCAAATTTAGCTGTGCCAAGTGTGATGTTATTGCTAATGACAGCGGATGATAAAATTCACGTTTTTGTTGATTTGATCTTTGACATTCCTGCAGATGACAGCAAGATGCATGAAAGACAGAGGAAGTAGTTTCACTGCATACTTTCAGTTACACTTGTTTACCTGCTGTGACGCAAGAATGAGAAAAACTCAGCAACAACCACAGAAATCCGAGGCATGTCCACCACGTATACCGTAAGACTGTTCGCTACGTTATTCACAACAGGACAAACACCTTATCAATCACGCACCTGTGGGCAAACAGCATGTTTCAGCTGGAATGTGCATTCCCCAGTGCCACGCACAGTTTTTAAAACAACCATTTGTTGGCCGTGTTAGCTGTTCTGTGGATGGACTGGTGTCAATGTCATGTGTCTGCTAACGAGCGCAATTGCTAGTCATTACAGCTGGGTCACATGCGGGTTCAAGCTGATCTTATTAAACTAATTCAGAGTAGTGTCAAGTCTGATGTCAGCACAAACAAACAGCCAATCTAAAAAAAAAAAGGAAAAACAAACAGCACATGACAGCAAAACTCCTCAAGGGAAGCTAAGATACAAATGGGTAAACGCAGCAAACACAATCACACACGGCTGCGCTGCAGTTTATCAGGCATGAACGGTAAACGGTTTCCAGAGCAGACTGCAGCAAGTGAATGTGAGTGTGTGTCAAAGCCACAGGAGAGCGCAGTGTGGTTGGCTGATGGGCTGTGAGCGGAGCGCGGCAGCGCAACCTTATTTAGTTGCAACAATGCCATCCCAGGGCCTGGAAGAGGAGACACTGGAGAGAGAAGGCAGCAGCCAAGGCATGCTAAATATTAGCCGGCCTGGACGTCATTCTGCCTGGTGACACAAGCAGGAGTCGTAAGAGGGGAGCTCGCTAGCTCATAGTCTATTTAAAGGCTGAGCTATGGATGCTATTTAGTGTATTTCTTCCTACTATGTCAGTCTTTATGCTGTGTGAACAATATTTTAACAACAGACACATTCCTCATTCAAGCATATTTGATATAAGACTTAGAAAGCAGCAGCAAAAGCGTATCCATCTTTGATGCAGGAGAGGACCAGAAGACGAGACTCGGTCCCTTAACTGCTGGCGCAAACAAAAACTGATGTTCACACCTCTGCCCCACGAAATTATAATAATAATAATAATAATTTAAAAAAAACAGTGCGATGAACAGGAAAACACCAATCAAGTCGAGCGTAACTCAGGCGTTCACCAATGGCAGGCGTGCACACTGCTGGGGCGGCCATCTTTAGTAACAGGAGCCAGAACTGACAAGTTTGGTCTATCATTTTGAGGCCTAAATTCCTGCATGTCTGCATACCACAGCGTGCAAGGGGAAAGAGGGGCAGAGAGGGAGAGCACACAAAGCAAAAGAACAGAGGGACAGAAAGGAGAAAAAGAGAGGGAGGGGAAAGCAGAGGGAGGATCTTTCCCATTAGGTGGAGCAACGGAAAGAAGCAAGGAAAGGAATGGATTAAAAAAGAAAAAGAAAAGCATGCGTTCCCTTTGGTTTGGCCGTTAGAAGGTTTTCACAGATTCTGCCCACACAAGAAGATATCCAAACTCTCTTGGAAAAATGATTAACTGCAGTTATTCTATCATTTAAATATCACCACTCAAGCTATCCGCAAGATAATGGAACACTAATGTTTTCAATTTTGCCCAACAGTCACAAGAAATTAAAAAAGCTGTTTCCATTTGGCAAACTCGGCTCAAATAACTCTGGCAACAGCTGATATCCCAGAATGCTTCATGGCATCATTCTCTTATGAGTGAAATGTTCAAAATTTTCTGGAAATTTTAATTACAGACAATAGAGGAGAGACAACATACTCAGGCAGGTATCCTTTAACTGCAATAAATGTATGACATAACAAATGTGAGCAGCGCGTTCCAGCACTGTTGCTGGGCTCTGCCTCCCCTGGAACTTCTCACCAGCTCACCTCTGACCTGGGGGGGGTCAGCTCAGGGTCACATTCTCCCAGTAACGCTCACCAGTATTTGCCAAACATCGCCCTCTGCCCACCTTGCGTCACAGGGATTGCCTTAAATAGAGAGAGGTTGCAGAGGAGGAGCGGTCATCAACGCTGCCGTTCACTGAGAATCCTGCTCTTTTCCCAGACATTTAACACGTACGGCTCCGGGCTGCACTCCTGCGAGCTCAGCGAGGCTTTTCCTGCACTAAGAGGCACACATGAAATAGCTCATGGAAATGCTCCACTTTTATAATGCCAGGGAGGTGATTTTCAGGGAAGTGAGCTGGGAATGAACGCAAATACGTGGAAGAGTTGGGTCTGGAAGGCGCTTCAATGATGTGAAGGTCACGTGAGAGAGTTCCAGCAGGAAGAGAGACTTTGGAAATGTGAGGATTCCCAGCGCTGAAACGGAGACAAATATGATCCTCAGTCTCTGCTTCTGTGCATTCTCGCCTGAGCCGCACGCTCACAGCGAGCAGCAGAAGCATGAACTTATACATACTAGCACCGAATCAACATCTTAAACTGCTGTAGCAAATTATTTGCCCATGGGAAACGCTGCTTTTTCCAAGAAGGTGGCGTAACGACGGAATTCCTGAGAATTTTAAAGGTCCACATGACCTTTCTCACCGCGACAGCAGAGCTGTTGTAACACCTTAAAGCCATTCATGAAATTCCAAGTATTAGATGGGGCATAAGATTACATATTACATACGTAGAGAACTGGCTGCCATCAAGGTACTGGCACACAGCTCTGCAGTCGTGCGTGCATGGACGTGCACACACTTCCTCACTCTGCTACAAGCAGTGGACCTGAACACCCTCGTACTGACGTGAGTGTTTGTGGGCTCAGTGTCATGACTGGAAGCAGGAGGCCATCTGATCCAGCCAAATACCTGAAAACAAGCCCCCTTTCCCTGCAGGAGGAGGGTCATATTTTCCTGCCTCACACACGCTGTGCGAGCTTTAAACCTCACCTCTTGTCTCTGCTAATTTGCGACTACACTGGGTCACAACTGGGATTACATTTTTGCTGGAGGCTCGCAGGATGATTAATGAAATCAGCGTTTGCGGCACTGATGGAGCTTGGTATTTCTGTCACTGGGCTGTGGATCTAGACAGCTGTAATCCATATTCTCCCCCCCCCC
>BJFM01000512.1:72848-106447 GCA_016586285.1 Arothron firmamentum | reverse complement strand
GAAGCAGCCGCGCAGCCCCCCTCCACCACACACACACACACACACACACACACACACACACACACACCCCCGCTCGGCTGCAACATGACTTCATTTCAGTAGGTGTCACTAAAAATAACAGCTGGCGGCTCGCTTACCTCAAATGTCAGGCGGGGACAGACGGAGACGGTGTAGTAAAGGAGGAGGATTACATCTGACCAAAGGCTCGTGTGTTTATTTTCTTTTTACATGAATAAATTTTGAAACGGGGCCATGAACCGAGGCAGAGGTCGGGCCTGACCTCCACACCGACGCCATCTCTGAGGTTAGATTTTCAACGCTTCATACGCAAAAGCTGCGCAAAACAAACAGGAAAAAAAACCAATACAAGATTTAATTGCTCATTAATGCTGACAGTAAAGTGGGACCCTGACAGCAGAGGTAAGGCCCCAGCTGCAGGGCCGGGGCAGAGCAGGGTCGGGTTTTAGGTCAGCTCTAGTTAGGTTGCAAAAGGTGCAGAGAGAAGAGGGAAGCTGCAGTAAAGTTATCACCAATGCACACAGCATATCTGCAGCCGGCCAGTCAACATGGCGGAATCAAGAGAGTCTTTCCATCATCAGTGTGCAAGTTGCAGCAATTAACTTCCTGGGTATCCAGGAAGCAGAAGCAACTGTTCAGCTGCTTTGTGTGTCTGTGTGCATGTGTGTGTTTGTGTGTGTGTGAGAGAGAGATCCACCAAGGTGAGGGTCATGAGTTCAAACACAAAGAGTTGCTGGATAATCCTCTTTAAACGGCTTCCTCTGTCCATGATTTACACTTTTAGAACTGGCTCTTGCCCCCCACCCCCACCCCCACCACGGACAGGCCTCATGTGTCTTGCCTGCTGTCGTTCATAAGCCACAAGGTCCCAGCGCACTAATCATTCAAACGCAAACGCCCGCGTAACCCCTGCTGCCGTGGAAACGGTGAGCGTGTGCAGGGAAACCTGTATCGGATGATTAAAATCACCCTTTAATGTGGAAAAAGAATGGTTTTTTTTCTTCATTCAGGCTGTTGAGCAGGTAGGAAAAACGAGGCAGGAAAAACCATTTTGCCAATCTTGCATTGTATCCGAGACAAGGTCAGCCTCAAGTATCTGGATAAAACGATACTTTCAAACATTTTCTTCGATTCATCTAAACTTTGTCCACGTAGCAATCAGGGTCAGCCACAGCGAAATCCCTCCCAAACCCACACTCCCTTATTACTTCTTAAGTCGGCATGCTCAGAATGTGAAAGCGGCAACAGGAAGACAGCGTTTTTCTCCTCCTGGTCCAGAAGATGGTGTGAGTTTATGGGAACGGTGGAGCCGAGGAGGGAAACCTGCTGACTAACGCTGCTCTAAGCCATCGATGAGGGCGGCTAAAGCTTTGGAAAGAACACCGCGGCCAGCTCAACATGTGATTATGTTCCCGATGATGCATTCACTGATCCGATAAATCTCCCACAGACCACACGACTCATGTCTGTAATCCACATCGATAGCAGCTGCCTTTCGGGTCGTCTGGTTGAGCCGTGGAGCTTCTGTTTGTCTCAGTTTAGCCACCGGCCTCTTCCGATGATGTCACCGCAACCAAGGTTACACAGCGGCGTCCGCAAACGCATCACTGGGGAATCGTCAGGCTTTTTCTGTGACACATTCCGCATCTTTTCCCCCCACTCTTCTCAAATCGTGCCGACCGTATTCAAGTGACAGTTTTGACGAGGAGGAGAGAAAAAATGTGATTTTAATACCTTTGTGTTGTGGATTTATGGTGGAAGGAACAAATGCGGTGGCAGAACATGGCGACAGCGTGCCAAAGACAGACAGCAGCCCCTTCTCCAACGCACGGACTTGCCTTATTTATTTGATAAGGAAAACAGAGCCGACAGATTAGCGGGCCTTTTAAATCCCTGCTGATAACCACTCCTGATAGCGCTGGTGGAAAAGGTGCTGGTTGTTGCCATGGTGCCACCACTGGCTCCAGACGCCCAGATGTTTGCTGTAGCGGAGTTTGGCATTTAGGACTTGAAGTTGATATTTAGTGATTGAAACTGATGGATTAGAGCTGATGAGTAATAATAATAAAGACTCGGGTTCATGTTTGGGTGTGATTGGCCCCTCCAGTCGGGCCCCTACTGGAGACACTCCAGCACCCGCTCTGAGTCCCTTTAATCACTTTCATTGTAGTCTGTACGCTCACACACATTTCAGATCAGCAGCCCCCGAGATTCTCCGAAGCCTGGGACATCAGGGCCAGCCGCAGGTGGAGTTTGACATTCCAGAGGCGTCGCCATGACTACGAGTCCTGTTCGCACCAACAAAAAAAGAACAAACAATTGATCAGGCGATCACACTCTCACGGCCTCGGACTGCCACACTGCTGTTTCTGGTTGTGTGTGTGTGTGTGTGTGTGTGTGTGTGTGTGTGTGTGTGTGTGTACGGTGCAGGAACGGTCACATGCCACCAGGCCAACCCTGCGTGCTCTCCAGAAGCTCTGGAGGTTGAAGGCAGGTTCTTGTGTGAAGCAAAGGTTCCTCTTCCTCTCTGCCGCGGCTCCCTGTCACAACATCCTGAATCGACGGCCTTCGGTAAACCCGTGTGTGTTGAGCACTTAACCCGGGGTCACACACACACACTCGCTTTCTCCCACACGTGGATGTGTGTGTGTGTTTTCTCGTCCTTGCGTCTGCAGCCTCCTCTCTGCCCGCTCTTTTTCTCACACTGATGGAGGGTCCAGGTGGAGGAAGGATTAGCTGCGCCACTGATAAGGAGCCGCGCTGTGCGCCTGAACTGCCATGTCCTTCCTCAGAGGAAGTGTCAGTGACAGCCTTATCCACACATTGTCAGAGCGACGGCGAGCACAGCTCTCCCACGGACGGAGGCGCCGTAAATACACGCAGGAGAGCCGAGGTCACAGCTCCCTGAGGGCCCCGGGGGTGAAGGGGGTGAGAGGGGCGCCGGGTACAGGAAGATGGCGTGTGGCACCAGCCCTCGCACTTCCCCTCACGCTGGGAATACGGGCGCGCCGTTGTTTTGTTGCTTCCCTTGATACATAAAAGCGCGACACATGCAGGTGCACGTGAAGCGCTTGTGCAAGTAGTTCTGAGAAGCGTTTCCGCTGGGGAAGTTGAGTAAGAGGTGAGAGCACTTTGGTGAAAGCGTTGGTGGTTGGGGGTTCTGTCAGAGCGGTGGGCAGAGGACGGCCCTGGACCCACCGGGACCTTCACGATCCAGGTGAGGCAACACTGGTCCGCAAAGCCGGACCAAGCTCCCACAGTGGCTCACATTCCCCTCCAGGTGGCGCAAACGCGCAGAGAAGCAGCCCGGCCGTGCCGCCGTAAGAGTCGCAGGAAGAATTCCGTGAAATCTCTGGTTTGTTCCACATGATGATGCTGACGGCGGGGTTGGCTGATCAGAGGGGGTGGAGGATTTCCCAGGATGCAGTGCCTTTGGGAGCCGACAATGAGCCTCTGTGTCCGCCATGAATGGACATAGCAGCAGTTGCAGAGGCGAATGTGCAGCAAAGCGCCGTCACTGGGCAGCACGAAGCGGCTAACATCAAGACGCCCTGAAGGAGGCGTGTCCGGCGGGATCCACGCGGCGCCATGGTGTTGGCGCTCACGGAGGAAGAGGAGCGGGCCGCCCACCACACATCCTGCACGCTTCAAGCAGCACATCCAAGGTGAGAACGTCTTCGGAGAGGATGAACAGCTGATCGCCGTGCTCATGGCATGCTGGGTGCCGCCCNNNNCCCCCCCCCCCCCCCCCCCCCGTGACCCGTAGCTTCCCCAGGCTAAATTAGCAGCAACACGCTTGCCTGGAACCCACCAGAGCCCTTGATTAGTTTCCACTTCCTGTTGTGTTTTGCTGCAGTTGCTGACCCTGTGGAACGCCGCCGCGGCTCCGAGCTCCTGTCAGCTGTTTGATGGAGAGCTTTCCGTCTGCGTGAGGCCCAAGGTGAAGCACCAGAGGAGGCGGCCCCGCCACACACCAACCGTTCTCTCCAACTGCGTCCTATTTTCAGCCGCGACCCCCCCCGAAGCATGCCCCCCTGAAGCATGCCCCCCTCACATCCTGTGACTCAGCGCTGCACCGTGACCCCTCCGGGGGCCAACACTCTGACAGGCGAAGACGGGACGAAGCAGGAGGGACGGGGGGACTGTTGTGTCCCCAAAGTTTTCTGCAACAATAAAAACCAGCGTTTGTTTACACTCTGGTGTTGACGAGGGAAAGTCTGGAGCGAAGCGAGGAGAGCAGGAAGGCCTCGAGAGGGCCACACACCACACGTGACCTTTGCTTTAGGACCAACTAACTGAAATGTCGGCAGTCGGATGTGTGTGTGTGTGTGTGCGCGCGCGTGTTACGCGCATTAAGAAAGGCCAGGTTCACAGGTTTTACATTTCTAGAGCCGGAGAGTCAAACGAGGTCAGAACGTTCAGAGCATCATGAATGGACTGAAGGGTCTGAATGCTGATTGGGTGATGCTTGCTGGTCACATGATCAACCGCCAGCCTGGGAGGCGTCCTGGCTCTGACTAGAGTTAGCACCAGCATTACAATAGTACAATTCTAAGTGACCTCTGACCCCTACATTTTGGTCAGGAGGGTCCTCCATTTGAGCCTGGACCTGCTTGAGGTTTCTGCCTATTAAAAGAGAGTTTTTTCTCGCCGCGGAGACACTTGTGATCGTCAGAGAAGCTGTGTAAATAAAGTTGACTTGGCCAGTATTACTGCTTCTCAACAACTATTGCAGGGAAGCATCTGGAGCAGCCTCAGTGGGCGTGGAAGGTCAGGGCCTGGTGGAGCAGAGCGTCTGTGTCTCCACCTGCCTCAGATCTGCGCGTTAAAGCCAGCAGGAGATCATGAATAAGCACTTTCCCTCCGCAGCAGCACAGATCTATGCAGTCGATACTAGCGTTGGTTCTGCTGGCATCATCAGAGCTGGTCGGCTTCAACCACCTGTGGAAGAGCCTCTCATGGTTGGAGCTTCTCCTGGCGCGACATGAAAGGATGGATGTCTGAGCGCAGCAGCGTCAGCAGCCACGGGCATCGGCTGGACTCTGCGCGCTGGCGAGCGAGGATCATTCAAAGGTTTCGCACGTTAAACTCGATGCACCGTGGAGGAGGAGGAGGAATTCTGCCGACCGCGATAAACTGAGCCTGGTCGGCCTTGACATACCGACACGGAGGACAAAACGTGGCGGATGACGCAGGAACCGTCCTTGGAGAAGGAAAAAAAATAGCAACCTTGGTCTCAAACATCCTCACAAATAACAGCTCAGCCAAGGATTTAGCCCCTTTATCATCAGGCAGAGCAGCAGCGGAATTATCTTCATGTTTCACTCCTAAACAGTTTCAGTTGAGAGGATGGAAGCAGGCAGAGAGGGGCCTCACGGCCCTCATCTGTCACCTGAGGAGCCTCCCTCCTTCCATGGGGGACCCTGCACCTGCTGCAGCGGCTCAACTTCTTCTACGTGCTATAACTCTTATAATGAAAGAGTACAGGACAGGATGATGGTGCAGTCGTCAAAATAGGAGAACAAACCAGGATAAAGAGTCAAGAGTGGGTGAATCTGCAGTGCTGCAGTGCTGAATGGAGTGAACCAAAACAAGTGATATGAGTCCTTCTGGAGCATCTCTCTCTCTTCACGATCCAAACGAACACGCGGTTCAACAGGAAGCCACAGCAGCATGCGTGCACACGTGTGTGTCTGCATGTTTGGAGAGATGCCCCCATTAGTGTGTTCAGACTGGGGAAGAAGCAGAGACGCAACGCGAGCGCAGAGCGGCAAACACCGAGACAGCAGCGAAAACGGAAGCATCCACAACACCTGCGCAGGCGGGCGGCGCCAGGGTCCCCCTCCAAGGTCAGGGTTCAGACCGGGTCGCATTTGGCGCCATCCAAGCTTCGGCACGGGCTTTTACACACAGCCCAGGCTGGTGGTGGAAGCCGCCATCATTTGACCTTAATGACCTCTGTGCATATTTATGCAGTGTTAGAAAGTCATTAACCAGAAATTACATTAATAAAATCAGTTTTTAGAGAAGCATCTTTAGTTCTGTGATGAGAATTGGACTTGCGTTAGTTGACTGCTGGATTTCATGTGTTCCCGCGTCCCTGACATTAATCTGTATGATCAGAGCACCTTTTCACACAGAAGCTCTGAGCTGATTCACAGTTACGAGCTCTTATTTTAGCGCTGGGCGTTGGATGCTATTTTCAGTGAGTCTCTGTGGGAAACGAGCGCAGGGAGGAACTCATTCAGGTTCCCGGGGTCAGAGGTTAAAAGTGACGTTAATGAGCCCCGAGCTTCCTCAGTCACTTCCTCAATTCAGGAGTTCATCACTCGTCAGAGTCTGGAGGAAAAAACAGAGGAAACGGCCTGTTTCAGCTGATGGGATAATCCAATGTTAGGATCAAAAGAAACCTCACCGCAGATGAAGTCATGTTGCTGCTTCAGCCCTGGAGCGGATCTGCAGCCCCGCAGGAACAGATCAGAGCCGGAGCCGAGGCCCCAGAATGGAAGCAGGGGCCTAAACTGAGGGATGACGATCCATCGCACTGACACAACCTCATTTGGTCTCCCGGTGGCCTGCATACCTCAGCTCCAGGCAGGCAAAACACCCCCCAGGGATCCTAAAATACACGGCAGGCTGGGCCTTGACCCAGAGAGGTAGTGGGGGAGAGAGAGAGAGAGAGAGAGAGGGAGAGAGAAGGAAGACAGAGGGAGGGAGAGGGTGGGCTGGAGGGGGGAGCTGCAAGCCTGAACAAGCCAGCCAGCTCTGCAGGCCTCAGATGACGGTTGGGCTGACAACACCGCAGGAATGTTAACCTGTCAGAAGCATCTTCTGCTTGAAGAAAAAATACTTTCCCCCAAATGTCATCGGTTTAATTTAAATAGGAACAAAATACCTGCAAAGACCAGAGTCACATATGGTCACTGAGTTCGTTTTCTGCAGCACAAGGCCTTTATTTAGCAGCACTTCAATCCTCAGATTACTTCTAAATGAGTAGCCGAGTTAATTTAAGATTCCTGGCTTGATCGGGCTCCTGGGAGGGGGGGGTCAATCAGGTCATTATTCGCTGCGGTTCGAAGGAAGAGGGCGACGCCTGTTGGCCAAGCGCCGTCACTGCATCGGTTACTTTTCAGGAAAGATGCAACAAAAGACAAAAATGCAGAAACTTGTTTCTAGACGTTCATTGAGTTCAACACACAAACACTATTCACAGTGATTAACAAGAAGAAAAAGGGAAAAAAAAGATTTACAAAAGGTCCAAGACATGACAACCCTCACCAAAACAAAATAATGAGCAATGGATGCAGGAGTCAAAGTAAAAAAAAAAAAGAAAAAGAAAAACCAACAACTTTAAGAATAATTCATGCTGAACAACAACAGCTGCTGATTCTCATCCAGGGGGTGAAGACGATGGACTTTTTATCAAACATGAGCTTGGTAGCAGACGGGGGGTGCAGAAGTGACACCAGTCCCACATGGCTCTCAAATATGTGCTAGATTATCAGCGACTCACCAGGTGAAACTATTCACTTGCTGCTCTCTGGGAGTCAAGACTACACTGTTAAACTCGGTGCTCTTTGTTCTGCTCTGTTTAAAAAAGGGAGTATCGCTGCTTCAAAGCTCCTTTTAAATTCTGAACTAGAAGAGTGCAAACGAGCCAGTTTATCACGCAGATCTGCATCACGCACAGTCGCGCAGAAGCATCTAGGTGCTTTTCTGCAGGTGTGACAGAGCCACTGAACAGACTTGTGAGGGTGTAAGCACTAAGAGTCCAGGGTTTCTGGCTGCTCATCATCGGAGTCTGGGGAAGATTCTGATGAAGAGAATCATGCTGATGAAGATGAAGGAGACCAGGATGAGCATCAGCCACAGCAGCCAGTTGATGGACTTCTTGGTGTGCTGCTCCAATCGCTCCGACTCGGTCTTCAACTTCTCCAGGTTCATGTCAGCCTGACGCATCGACTGACCCAGAGTCTGTGGAGGACACGTGAATTGATGATTACATTATTTGCCTTATACTGCCCTCTTGTGGACACACTGTAGTGATGCAAGGAGAAGAAACAATTGGACAGAAAAAAATCCAAATCAACGGTGCAGCATTAGATCTGTTAAGAGTGCTCAGACTTGAAGGAAGCCAATGGAACAAATGATCACTTTCAACAGAAACAATCTGAAAAATAATCTTCTGCATGCAGCATTAATTGCTCGGCTGCATGGACAGTGGGACGTGTCTGTCCAGTCACCTGGTTGTCCTGTTTAATGATGTTCTGTGCCGCCAGCGTGTTGTTCTTCAGGTTTCGAGCCAGGTTGAGCATGTCCTCCGCGAGCTTCTCCTGCAGGTTGTGGTGGTGCTGCAGGACCGCCTCCAGCTCTGCAGCCGACTGGCGCTCATCCATAGGGAGACCTCTGCTCACAGAAAGGTCAACAACTTTATATAGAATTTTAAAAACCTAAAGTAAACAACCCTATAATGAAAGTAGGATGGTAGAACGTGGCGAGCTTTACCGTCTGTTTCGCAAGTCTGTTGGTGCTGTAGACAAAAACAGTAGAGGATGTATATATATTTGAGATTTTTGACACTTTGAAATTTAAGAAAAATTAAAAACAACTTGTTTACCTTTATCTGACCCCTGCAAAGACACAACAAATTAAAACAAATTTTATACATTTATCTTTCATAGTTTTGTTATTTCTGCAGCATGCTGTACCACTGGCTACATCTTACATGCTTGTGACCTCTTACCGTGTCCAGCAGCTCATTCCTCATCTCTGCTGTGCACCGGCCCTTCGTCTGCATGTGGACAGTCTTAGTGGCAGACATCCTCTCGTTGCCTATTGTGGGTGTTCTCCCAGGGGCCAGGAACTGGTTAGCTAAAGCCTTATCTGTTGGTGAAGGCTGGCAAAGTACCAGACCGACATAAGATCTAATAACTGTCGAAATAAAGCCAAGTGGATCAACACAAACCGGACATCTGAAAACCAACCGACCAGTTTCTCTGCTTCTAGAAGTCCTTTCAGAAAGTCCACCTTTCTGGTGTATTCAGTCAGAACTTCTGCGGTGGGTTTGCTGAAAATAAGATACTACGGTTGAGTTCTGTTCGCAACAATGCGACAATACGTGTGTTATTAAGTATTAAAATTATACAAGTTAAGAGAGATCTCACCTGTGACTTTTCCTCAGAGCCACCAACATCTCCTCCAGGGCAGCAACAAACTAGAACAAGATGCGATCATATGGGATAAAACGAAAATACTGAAAAATGCTGACAATGGAACCTACAACTGAACTGATTATACTTTTTTTGCACATATTTTCTGTGGTAAATCTAAACAGAACTATAATTTGCTGGCTGGCTTCTGTGACGACGTGGCTAACAGCTGCAACAAACAAAAGTCCCTTTAAAGTTAGCTAATGAAGAGCGATGAAAATAAACGGAACTCTGGGGACTTCGTTTCTCACCTTTTCTAACCTCCATTCCGTCTCTCCCCGTTTCTCCGATGCGATACTTTCACAGCGGGATAATAATCTGATAAAATTTATTTCTAACCTGGACGCCATGTTTGAAGCCGACCCACGTCGCAGGAATATGACGTCGCGTTTAAGCGCAGAGGCAGGCGGAACTTCGGGAAGGTTGACAACGAAAAGTTACAGATCTTTTTCACAAAGTTTAAAGTGTAATTTAACGCAGTAAACGAGTAAAATGATAACTTCTCACCTTTATGTCCATTGTCCACAACCTTACTTTGTCAAATTCTTCTTCTTTCTGCTTCTTTCGTTTACCTGTTTAGGGTCATTCACTAATTACTTTTTAGGAGAACGCGAATGTTTTTCAATAGTTTTTACTATAGATTCATGTTTTACCGGCCAGAGTAAACAGAAGAGATGTTTGCGTTTCGATTTAAAACCGTAAAATGCTAAAGTAGTGACTTATAAAGGCATTTTATGCAATGTAACAGACCACACTGGCCTCTGATCTTTGGAAGATCAAAGTCCTTCCGGAATTCAGCACATCATTAAAATTAAATTCCTTAGCCTATTATCAACAATTCCGTTTTTTTAAAAAAGTTTTTGAATAAGTTTTGTGAAAATTCGTTCAAAATTGTTCGAGTGATTTTACCAACAGTCAAACAAACGCTGGCTGTCACATGACCTCCTCCCTTGATGTAAGTATTAACCAGCTTAAAATTCCACAAGATAGAAGTTAACAAGTTACCCGTTGCGCTATAAAGTAGCGCCCCCTTGTGATCCCCACCTAATTATTCACCTAAAACATTTTGAAGTGCTTGCTGTTTTGGACAAAATTGATGATTATATTCTAATATCTAAAGCTGAAGATCATTTTTACTGGTCATTTACCACGATTCAACATAAATCTTCAGTTAGATAACTTCTACTAACACCTGTAACAAGGGTTTAAAGTTGGGAAATAGGCACCAACTGTCCAGCTCTTGCGCTTTGATTTTTCTCATTTGCTTTGTTCCTTACATGTTCTCCTGTTTCGCGTGAGAAACTTTGACTCTTGCTGAAAACACATGCGGACAGACCCAACGAGCGTCACGTTCTGTATTGTCATGTTAACACTAATAACCATTACAGCTCACACCATTCAGTCCCCACCATGCACAGCTACATATAACACGTCACAACACTGTCCTCAAATTCTACATAGAGTAACAGACACCATATAACAGTACTCACAGCGGGACATTTGGATTACTTTTCATACAGAGTTGCCAAAAGGCTGCTCTTCAGCAGAACCGGCTACGTTTCCTCTGAGCAGCATGTTTGTAAGGCGCAGCTGAGTGAGGCCGACTTCTTCAGAAGATGAGTTCGAGGACTCGAAGGATATCGTAGCATGGCTGTTGCGTCAAGGCTGGATTTGTGTTTTTGTTGTTTCAGAGAAAAAAGAAAGTGTCGTGTGCTGGTCCCATTTCCCTCTGCTGGCTGAGAAACGTCTTCCTATGCTTTGCGGTGTGGAAATCCATGGCTGTATATACGATTCATCTAAATGACACGCTGTGCGCGTCTACTGTCTTCGTTTCAAACATGTCTGGTGTCAGTCAGTACATTTAACAGACAAACACACACAAAAACATAAATTCAAGGACAAATGTACCCTTGCCTTCCCCCAAATACCCTCTTCATCCCACAATGTGACATGAGAAGAAGTCACTTTCTGTACAATACCAAGGCACTAACTAACATTTCAGAGGGCATGTCTCTGCTCAGAACTAAACTGAAAAGTGCGTCTGGAACCTGCAACGTTTCCTTGAATTAGCATAAACGTTTACAAAAAAAAAAAAAAAAAAAAAAAAAAAAACGGAGAAAAAACATTGCTTGTACAAAGCAATCATATTAAAATGGTAGAAAAGGTGCTTGGAAAGTTGTGTCCAGTTATTCTCTTAATTTTTATAAGATGGGTTCCAACTGAGGAGAGAAAACAGAACATCACTCTTGTCAGACATCTTCGTCCATGTAAGGTATGTCTGGGTCAGAAAAGCGTCTCTGGCCCTTCGAGGCTTGTGGCTCGTGGTTCTGGTCTTCGGCAGCGGGGGCTACGATGGAGGTGGAGGACGAGGAAGAGGAGGGGGGGCAGGATGAGAAATGCAACAGCATGTCACACTCCGGGCTGTCTATATACAGCGACTGGGTGCTGTCTTTGCGGCGACCAGGCTGGTCCTTTCTCCTGAAGTAATTCAAGGCCCAGTTTCCAGGAGGGGTCTGGGGGCTGGAGGCAGACTGCGAAAGGACGCCTGGGGGGAGTTTAACTGTATCTGGAATGACAGCACGGCGGCGCTGCAGCGGGCGCCTGGAGTAGATGCTGGAGGATCCGGAGGTGGAAGAAGCAGAGCTCGATAAAGAGGAGGCAGAGCTGGCAGGGGTGAGGCTCGGCAGGGACACACGTCCCCCTGGGACTTTAGTACGCTGGGCCAGGTTTGCTGGTTTTGGTGGGCAAACTGGCCTGTATCTCTTCAGCTGGGCACCACCTCGTCCTGAAAGATAAAGACAGGACATAAAAACATTTTCTCTCCCTCTTGTGGTAAAATGAACTGTTGTTTTTTTGCCAGGTTTGCTGGGTGAATCAAGGATACTTGAATCTGGACTCATCAGCCTGTCAAAGTGGATGTGCTCTTTCAATGTTTACACCCCCATTTTCTCAGTCTCAGTAATTGTTTAAAGTTAATTGTAAAACGTTTGTGTCGTGTGCATCTTCACAGCCCGACAGGTGACACAAGTCTCGACATGCTGCACAAAGCAGAGCAGGGATTGGTCAGATCTGTTACATTAACAGAAGTCCTGTAGATAGAAAAACTGCATTAATTGTTGCTAGATATCAACACCTGGCTGGAAGACACAGCACACACTGTCCTCAAAGCAACAGAGGATGATCATGCAACCATGTTACCTTTAACAACAATCAGACCAATATTTGACTAAAGCCAACTGTTTCATTGTATCCAAGTTTGGGCACGATTTTGTGATGGACATGCATTTACATGCACACACACACACGCACACGCACACACACACAAATGCAGCTGCTGTTCTTCCGACCTGCTTTGTTACAGAGCAGACGTCACCGCCCATCACCATCACTGGTCCAGACCTGCACCACAAAAGACAGGAAGGGCCCCACCCAGCGGCCCCCGTGTTCTTGTCAGAAACCCACAGAGGAGTGAGAGAAACAGGCAGAAGGGTAAAAATCCTGGCTGTTACACCCAATACTGACCGTCGGGCTCGGAGCTGTGGACAGAGGAGCGCTGGAGCTCGTCCAAAAGACTCTCGGAGCTCTGTGAGGTTTCAGAGTCCAAGTTCTCCTGGTCTGAACCGGGCTGCTCCATCTCTGGCAGTCGGCAGGCCAGATCCTCTCTGTGGAAAAACGAAGGACGTGACCGACTGAAGGATGCAGCACCAGGGCTGTAAAACCTCCATTAACAGCCCGGTGAGTAGGACTACAATGATCTAGCTTTAGAGAAGTATAGAAAATACATCACACACTTAAAGTTCACCAGCTCTGCCTGAAAAACTCATGCTTTGTTTCAATTAATGCTATCTGGTCTATTTTTATATCCATGCAAATTTAGACCTCTGCAGGAAATAAAAGCATATAACTGAATAAATTGCTGGCATTTATTTTGTAGTTTTCCTGCAGCACAGGAAAATTCCTCACTTCTCCTGTTTGATGGATTTGATGCGTTCCACCAGGTTCTTCTCCGCTTCTGTGTCGGAGTCCAGAGGCTCGTTCTCAGGAACCACGCTTAGATCAGAACTGGCCTTCTCGTGCACCTGCAGCAAACACATTACACACAAACACCATCTCAACAAAAATACCTCACTGTTGAAAGCAGTACAAAATGTATGCACCGCCTGAGATAGTTTCACCTTTTATAGCATCTATAGATCAGGAGTCAATCGGAATCACTGTTGAAATGTAAGTGATTGGTGTAACTCTAAGGATCTTTTCCACTTCACATTAACGAAGTTTAAGGAAGAATATAAGTTTATATAATCCATAAAAGGGGAAAATATCTTTATTACCACTGTAACAGAAATTATTCATATACTTTTAAAAACACACACACACAGGTTTGTAGATTGTGTTAGTTTCTCGTGCAACCCTAAATTATCTACAACTGTACCACAACCCCGACGAGTCAACAACATCGACGGCAAATACAACATGCGCCTCACAACTTTATCAGTAAAAATAACAATCAAAAACACACAATACACACGTCCTAGTTTTAAAACAAACAAACCAGAACAACTTGTCTCTTCAACAGACAGGAAAAATGGGTAAAAGCAACATGCAAACTACAACCAGTTAGTAGGGAGGATGAAAGAAAAATCCACATCCACATCCACCATGCCATGCACAGGCGCTGCTACAGGGTGCCTTACTGCTCTACATCTACTGGATCTACTGTGCTGCGACTCATACATACCACCACTCCTTTGTAAGGAGGTGAGAACCTGAGAGGTAAATGCCAGCAGTGCTAAAGAAAAACAAGGAACATCGGCCATGTTACCAGTGTAAAGTTCCGCGGTACCTGATAATGGGTTTCTTTTATGATGCCGTGCTGTGACATCAACAATCAGGTCCTTAATCAGGTACACAATGATATACATCTATGATGCAGGATTAAGCCCACGCAGCACCAGTGTGACTTGTGTGTCTTACAGTGTTCTGTCTCTTGAGTTTCAGCTGGTTGACGGCCAGAGCCTCTGCGTACTCCAACTGCTCAATCTCTTCCATTTTCTCATTGTAGCGCCTGATTTGCTCGTTGATGATCATCTCCACGCAGCTAGAGCGAGAATCAGAATGGAAATCAGGATGTGCTCAATAGCTACTACTTATTCTGAGAAAGGCAAGCAGGTTCTTACATGGTGGTCTTGGCAACATCCTTCATACTGAGCAGCGGGTCAGCGCTGTCCGGACAGCGCAAGACGCAGGGGGCAAAAACAATGGCCAATGAATTTGGAGACATGCGGTTGTGGGCTTCCACTTTACAAACTCTGCAAGAGCATTCAGATGAGAATTGAGTTATGGATTGAATGTTGAATGGCGTAACATACTGTGAATGAAGTAACAGATTTTTTTTTACCTGACCAGGTGGAAGATTAATCTCTCTAATGTGCTGAAGTTCGCTGGAGGAAGCTCTTCGAGTACTTTATACATGGAATGAAGCTGCTCTTGCTTCTCTGGCAGGTCTGTCAGCAGAGGAAAGCACATCATTTAAAAAAACACACAATTTACAATATTGTATTATGTGTGCTGTGAAAGTGTTTTGAAAATGCTGCCATGTGGCACGTAAAATCTTCCTCACCTACTGCATGCAGGAAGTCATTATAATGCATAAAGGTCATGAGGGGATCCGGCAGCTCCCTCAGCCACTGTTTCACCAGACCTGTCACTGTGTGGATGGGATAGTCTTCAAGGCAGACCGAGTGGGGCTCTACAGACAACATGAAACAAACATTATATTTTTTATACAAACTGACACTCAACATGTGAATGACAAAAGAAAAGATCTCACCGGACTCAAGTCTCTGGTGAAGTTCTTTCATTCGGTTGGCAGAACCAGACTTCCGATAGATGCCCTCGGTGTAGAGGCCATGCATCTCCACGTGCTCCAGCATCATCTCCAGCACCATGGGCACCGGGTTCTTATCATTGACCAGGTGACACACTCGCACCCCGAAGTGCTGACCAGTCGACTCTTCGTCAAACTGGGAATTCAAACAAACAACAGACAGATTGAATACAGACACAGCAATGAAGTTAAAAGCCTGACAATGCATCTGAAAGTCATGACTAAATCTTTCGGTTTAATGTAAACACTCAATATCATCAAGTATAAAGGTCAGACTTGAATATAATTAGAATAAAACAGCTAAACCTACTTTTTTGGCAGAGAAGGTGGAGCAGTCAGTGGTTATTTTGCAGAGACACTTCTTGTGACACACCATTTTACAATCTAAAAGACAATCAAAATAAAGATGCTAGTACAATGTTTTAATTGCTAAAGCTTTATTGCACCTATAATACTTAAATTAAAAAAGTTCCATCTTCACTCACAGGTGCACATGTAGGCCTTCTCCATGCCCCAGATGTAGGAACTACACTGGTCACATGACTGCATGATGCTGACCTGATAGTTGATAAAACTATGATCCAGTGGGCTCTCAATCTAACAAGATAAATCAGGATATTTAATACATTATTGTTTGAATGCAGTAAACATATATACATACACAACGATGTAAGTTTACTTTGCAAACGTACGCTTTTATCTTTTGACCTCCTCTTCTTTCTGGCTTTAGCAGGCTGAAACCACAGAGAGGAAATAAGCATAGATGCAGTTGTTTTCAATTTGAACTGTCACAAAGGTCAGCGTTATACCTTTGCAGGTTCAGCTTCCTCCTTCTTCATTTCTCCTCTGATGAAACCATCTAGAACTGACTGGAAGAGGTTGACGACCAGTTTGACTTCTCCTTTCTGCTTGTCACCCGCCAGGTGGATCACTTTGTTCTGGTAGCCCGTCATCAGACCTTTGTAGCCAATTGTGGGTTTCTGGTACAGCACAGGAGGGAAAAGAGGAAGAGGGTCGTGAGACAGTCTTTCAGTTGGTCTGCGTTATGTGCCTGCAGATGGACTTACTGGGAGGGAATACATGGCTTTTATTGTCTCTCTGAACTCCATAGTAGCTGTGATAAAGATGGACTCTGTCGCCGACAGTGACTTCCCCCTCGTACGGAAATCATTGACCTACAAATGGAGGAAAAAGAATTAATAAAATAATTAAAATAAAAAGACCCACTATGACTTCTGAACCTTTCATGCACCTGGTTGCCCAGAAACTCATCAAGATGCCGCAGCTCATTGGCGTTTGTGATTTCCCGATCCAGCGAGGCGTTCCACTGCTCAGACACCCGTGTGGCACGGCTGATCTTGATGGTGGGGTTGCGGCCTAAGCCTTTTCCAGCGCGCTCTGCCTGGGGTTGGGAGAGAGGCCGAGATGGATTCCCAGAGTTTGGAGCTGAAATGGAGGCGGACAGTTTTCGTATCAATCAGAAAAATACATAGGAAGTGAATCAATGTAACTTCTCATGCAGAACGTTCAGTATGCAGAAGTAACATGGGGGAAATGAAATTCGGGGTAAGGTTATTCTGTTAGCGCAGAGCGTGGGTCACTGTTTTCTCAGAAAGCAAACAGCAGGACTGTTGAGGCCACAGAATAATAACTGTCTGTTTTCTTTACATGTCTTGAATCAGGTTGTGGTAAGGTTCCTGCTTTGCAATAAAACATCACTGGTCTCAACATTCTTTCTCAAAATAATAACAGAATTTTTGGGATTAAATATGATCGGTTTGCTTGTTTGGCTGTCAATTAGAGAACACTGTTGCGATTAACATCAAACTAGTGACTCCCTTCCACAGTGAAACTCCTCTGAAGCGTGATTTAAACCCAGGTTCTTGTGTATTCTTTACCTTCCCCTCCTACAGGCCTCTCGCTTAGGATCTGGGCAAGTGTCAACTCTCCATTGTCTGGGGTCTGGGCCTCCTTATGAGGGCGTTTCTTTAAAATTTTGCTCAAGAAACCACCTGATCTGTGCAACACAGAAGAACAAGAAAGTTCACAAACCAAACAGCGTAACACAACACACCAATGTCTTTTCTTGAATGTCTGACCTGTTTTATAATTCTTAATCAGTTTTCTGCATTCAACTCCTATATAAAATGGATTTTTAGCTTTCAAAACACTACTAATCTACAAGCTACTGTCTCTGTTGTCATACCAATAGAAAGCCAAAACAAAGTGATTAATGCAGATGCTGTGGATAACATCAGAGCTACTTCAACCCCAGTGAGTGTTTCTAGTATATTAATCTATTTATGGAAAATGATTTAGCCCCCTTGCCACACAAGGACATGAGGATGTACTAAGTACACAAGGCAAATAGTTTTCCTCTGAAGTGTCCGAGTCAAGCTAAATATAAACCAAACGCTTTCCAATCCTCAAACATTTATAAGTCAGGGCTGTGCAGTACCTGTCGGGTGTGGATGAAATGGACTGTGTTGAGTCTTGGTGACCTGAACCCTCTTGGTTTTTCCTCCTGAGCGAGCCTCCCTTTGAACCTTCACTGAGGCTTTCTGAGGGGGAATTCAGCTGCACAACAGATTCATGAGGAACTACGTGCGAAAAATTATCCTGCAAAACAGCTTTAAAATAAAATTTTAATACCTGAAGACCAGCACCAGCTCCTTCTGAGCCAGGAGACAAACTGTCAATTGAAGACGAGGCTGTTTCAGCACTGTGGATAAATAAATGGGAAATAAAAATGAGGCAGGAATCAGCTGTTTAATGTCTTTCACTGCACCTATCAATGCTGATGTTAATGAAAAACCGTGAGTGGGTCTGAAAAGACATACAGTGGGGGTTTTGTCCTCCGTTCTTCCCTGCTGTGAGGTTGTGTTGGGCTGGTATGCTCAGACAGCTCTCCATCACTCCTCCTCCCCCTCCACTTCTCAGGCTTCTCCTTTATCGCCCCAGAACGGCGTTGCAAACTGACTGCTCCGGTACCCTCACTCACACCATTTCTGTCAGACAGGGGCTGCAGAGGTAATGTAGATGGACGAACGGGACCTGCAGGAGGGGCAGATGTTTTTGTCTCTTTCTTTACTGCTTTGTCCTCTTTCATTTTCCAGGCCACAAACGTGTACTGGTCCAGCTCCTTGCTCTCTGATCGCTCTTTCAACCGTGTTGCCTGGGTTTTGTTCTTCAGAGAGGATGTGTCATCCTTGCCACTGACTGAGGAGGAAGCCCGTTCAGTCTCTCTCTGGTTGTGCTCCAGTCCTCTTCGCCTCCTCAGCTCTCTTTTCTCCTGGCTTCGGGATAACTGGCCCTTGCTAACGGCTGTAGATTTTGCTCGGTTTTGGTCATCGCTGGAAAGTATTGAGGTGTCATCAAGAGACTTTTTATCCAATTCTTCCCCTGCAGCTGAAGGCTGAACAGTGAAGACCCCATCAGAGGAAAGAACAGATGTGGAATCTGACTCTGCTGGTGTGCGGTTCTCTAAATCGTCTTCTCCATCCCTCTCTTCCAGCTGGGGGCCAGCCTCAGCCAGGGTACCGTTTAACTGTGGATCCATGTCCATGTCATTCAGCTCTTCACCCCTGACGTGTTTATCCTCTCTGTGTGAGCTTGTGTTGACTTCCTCCTCCATCTCCGGGACAGTGAGGTTGTCATCCAGCATCTCTTCAGTGATGAGCTCTATGTCTGGATCTTCCCGTGTCTGAGGTTCTTTTACCAGGTTTTTCTCTGCTTCTTCTGCCATCCTGGCTATTTCCTCTTTTTCTGCTCTCGCCTTTGCTTCCTGTTCTGCTGCTTTTATCCTTGCTTTCTCATCTTCTATCCTCCTACTTTCCTCTTCCTCCTCTGCTCGTATTCTGGCTTCCTCCTCTTCTTCCCTTCTCCTTCTGTCCTCCTCTTCTGCCCTTTTCCAAGCTTCTTTTTCCTCCTCCTCTTTTCTTTGCTTCTCCTCACGCAAAGACTGGCACCTAAAAAAACATAAATATCAGAATTGACATCAACATAAAAATACACTTTAAAGCTTGTTAATGCCCCTGTGGAGTTACCTTCTACGTGCCGAGTGTCCCCTGTAGAGTGCTTGCATCTTGGTAACAACTTGTTTTTTACGCTGATTCTCTGATCTCTGCCAGTGTCCTCTCCACACGGCCTGAATCAGAGTAGCTGCTCTTCGCTTTTGCTCCTCTTTGTGGTACCTTCGCCATGAACTCTAAAGAGAGGGAATAGGGTTTATCAGAATAATACTGTATAAGTTATCTAAATATTTAAAAAAGAAACTTTAACATTCCAAATAAGCAATACTCCCTGGACAGGTCACAAGTCCATCAAAGACTCACACACACATCAATTAGGGGGCAAATTAAAGTCTCTAATCAACCTTATATGCAGGCTTATATACTGAGGAGGAAATTAGAGTAACCGAAAAAACCCACACAGACACTGGGAGACCGTGCAAACTCGTTGATGTTTTATATGCACAGGAGTAAATGCAGCCTGCACATCCCCAAAGTCAATGTTTTTTCTCAAACCGACACCAAAGATCCACCTTAACCTTATTTTTAGTTTTAAATTTTAATTAAATCTAAATTAATTATTGGGATTGATTTTACATCCACAAAGAAGAGAAATGAAGTGGTACAAAATACATCAAAAAAAAAAAAATTATCATGGGGTATTTGTTGTTGACATTTTATTAAAATGCATTAAATTAGTGCATAATTCATTTTAAAGAAAAATGTTGGTTAAGAAATTATTTCGGCTTCTCTGTTTACCTGTATTAAAATGGCTGCCTGTCTCATGTCCAAAAATTCTTTCCTCTGCAGACGAGCTCTGAACCAGCGCTGCAGGAAGATGATCTTACGCATCACATCCTTATGTAGTGTGTCCTGCAGCTTCTGTCTCTCCAGCTCCTTCAAGAACACCTGAGCAGAGAGCAAACTGCGTCACTTACAAGCACTGACATAATGAAGAGGGAGAGAAGAAATAACCTCTTGTTACCTTAGTTTTTCCTATTTGGTATGTAGCTGGGTCTAATCCCATCTTCTTCTCAAGAAGCTCTGAGATGTCCTCTTTAAAGGACTTTGTGTCTTTTGGAAGCAAAACCCTGAATTGATTTACAAACTCCTGCAAACATAAGAGTTGATGCAAAATTAAATACTAAGCTACAGGTTTGAGTAAGAGCATACGTAGTACAGAAGACTGGCCAAAACTTAATACCCAATATCGTATCGGATTAAGTGGTGTAACTCTACAGTACCTGGAATGTGTACTTTGCTCCGTAGCCTGACCTCCTGATGCGAACGGTTTCCAGCATTCCTGTATATCTCAGCTGCTGAATCACCAAGGCCTCATCCAGATACATCTCCTTCTACTCAATGACACCAGACGTTCATTTAAAGTCTTTTTTTACATACTCTAACCTTCCTACGCACATTTTGCACCCAAACAATATGTTTTGAATAACGGATAATTATCATATTTCATTAATTTGCAGTGAAAATTTTCTCCAATGATAAATATATTTTATTCAAGTATTGTTTCAACCTAAGGTTTGAATAGGAGAAATCAAAGAGAGGGGAAAACAATCTGAAATGAGATATACATGAAATAAAAAATTGGAAAAATAATGACAATAGCAGTTTTACCTTCTGGGCATTGGAGCGGATACAGCGAATAAAGAAAGGTTCTGCTCTGTTAAGAGTCTCCAGTAGTTTTGTCAAAGAGGTCTGTAAAAAATAAGAACAGGCTAGTTCCAAGTTCAGATGCTGTGTTTGAATTTCTGCGAGACACGGCTGAACGTACCTGGAACTGGGCACTGATGCTGGGAGGCTTCTTCTTCTTGTGAAGGTGGAGCAAAGATTTGGTCGTGCGATCGTGCAGAGTCAGGCCCACGATAAACTTTAGAGAGCGTGAATCCAGCAAACTCTGCACAACAGAAAAACAGTTATATTTACTTCCACCTGGCACTCATCATTGCAGTAGTTAGGATGTTTACTCTTGTTACCTTGGGGATGGCCTGCCTGTGTTTGGTGTTCTTCTGTTTCCTGTTGAAGAGCAAATGCATTTTAAGTTAAAGGAGTGAAATGTTAAAAACTTGTGGTGGCGTGAAGACAGACTGTGTGATGCCAGGTTAGTAAGGCTGGATGATTTCTTCATGCGCTGTCAGTCACTGATGAAAGAAGCACCTAAATGATGTGATGGATGGGTTCAAAGAAACAACAACATCAATGAGAGACAGGAAAAGATCTACAGTGGAGAGGAGGAGTTTACCCGACAAAGTTTAACTGTCAGATATCAGCCCAGCAGAGACTTCATGCTCATTTACTACAAACTACAGTGGAACCCTATGTCCATTTCAATTTTAGTTATTAAACTGCTGAGAAAACTAGCATGCTTCAAAACTGCTGACTTTTAAAAATATCCCAAAAGACGTCACATGCCAGCAGTCTTCTGATGAAGTTCATGCTGCGGTTAACAGAAGTATTCAAGGAACTTCAGCTACAGACTTTGATATAAAGGATGCCATCTATATGAATTGATGTTTGACAGGAGCATTTTCTGCCCGGGACAACTAAACTGGAGCAGAAGGGAGGCCAGGTCTGTCTGCAGACTCACTGGAGGATGTGACGTGGGAAACGAAGGCGACCCCAGGACTGCAGCAGCTTGCGTGGGTCCTCGCCATCCAGCTGCAAGTTCTTAATGGAGCTGATGATCTCAGCATGCATATTTCTAATCACACCAAGCACACATACCCAGTGTGGAGACGAAAGAAGAGGAGGAGGAGGAATAGGGAGCGGGAGAAGGGAAGGGAGGACAAAAACACAAAAGAAGGAAGGAAAGGAACAAAAATGACAAAACATAAAGTTGGGTGTGACAGCACGCCATCGTTACCACCACCTTAGAAGGAAACAACAATTTGGTTATCTGAGAGAAGAATGCACACTGCAGGATGGCTGAGCGTCTAAAAACTCTGGATCATCTTATCCATAAAGTACAATATAGACCACCCAACCATACTGTCCTGTCCCTTTAAGGGCAGACATACACATACACAGTACACACAATGAATGAAGTACAAAGGGATTGTTTGGACGCCCTCACGGCCACTGTGGTAGTTAACATGCAACAAGCGGAGATGTTCGGTGCATTTGGCTGTCTTTTTCCATGCTGGAACTGTTACTGGTTTTAAGATGTTACTCGTGAGCCAGTAATATGTGTGGTCCTTTGCTTAGACTGGTGTTACACTGGAACTGGTGGTGTTAATATGGGACTCTTTTTGTGTCCCAAAACAAGTCCATGCAGTATTTTTCTATACTTACCTTGAATTTTAATGAAAACAAAGGCCAGGCAGAAGAGGAAAGGGCATTAGGATACACTAAATAAGAACCCGACACCTCAGTGCTCACAGGTTTAGGGATATAATGTCAGCTTGAAAGCAGGAGGTATAAGGTCAAATTTAGAGACAACTGTTAAAGGTTTGGTTCCATTCTGAGAATGCCCACCCTATCATCTATGATGATACAAGCCTGTTTCAAACCTCGGAGGCTAATCAAAGTAAGCCAGTACAAACACCTTCCTGTGCTCTTTAGCAAGAATAATAAGCGTAAGGAAGGAAAAAGTCTGATCCAGTTCAATAAAATAACACAGTATGAAAATGGGAATTATAGAGGGAAGAGGAAATGCAAAGTAAAGGGTAACTTTTGACTCTTTGATTGCAATCTTTAATCTGAACTTAAGTACTTTTTTTGTGAGCATCCTCAGTATTGAAACAAACCAGTATTTATTGGATTAGCAAAAATCGCTATTCCTTCCTGCTTGGCCTAATGCTTTCGTTCTTTCCTTCGTTCAGTCCACCACACGCACTTACTTCTTATTCTCAAAGCTAGCAAAGATGTCTTCAAAAGCCTCTAGAGGGCGCTCCTCTGAATGATCAAAGTAGAAATCGAGCATAGACACTCGTCTGTGGAGGGGAGAGGAGAGAACCGCACACACTGTGGTCACCAAAAGGTGGAGAGGAGAAACGAAATGAAGGCGAAGTCTAAATCTGTTGGATATACTTCTGAATTCATCTCATCCAGCATCACAGGACACATGTGGATGCTGACAGTGGGCTTTATGTGCTGCAGCTTCAAGAGTATGACAAAAATAATTAAGATGCGTTTCATGAAAGATTCATTTAAAAAAAAGTTATTAAAAGCACACAAAAAAAAACTAAATAAAGAAAGACTAATAGCCTGCTTCCATGTCCAGAGGAAGGATACCACCAAAGCAAAGATACCCGACAGTTAGAAAACCAAACCAAATGAAACAAGACTAAGAAAGGCATGTTTAAGGATTTTAAGTGCATTACTCACTTGTACATTCTGTCTACGGGAGCATTGGATTGCTTGAGCTCTCCTAAAGGAGTTCTGGAGACTGGACGGACAACACCTAATTAAAAAAAAAAAAAAGAAAAAAAAATGAGCCTGACAAATTTTCGAATGGAACATAGTAACATGACTGCTGGACTTTTTGAAACTTCACTTTTTGCCTCGATTTAATTTAATCTTTGCTGATCCACATCATTGAACAACGTTTGAGGGAAAAAAAATAGTCTAGCGGATTGAAAATTTCACTGAAAATGTTCTGAATCGTCTTAAATCGTCTTAAACCTGTTTCTCTCTATTCTTTATATGCTTAACTCAAAGGCTTATTCAAAGCAGATAACCTGTCTAAGCTGCAACAGTTCAAGACAGATAATGAACAAAAGTTTTAATCTACAATAATTAGTCTATGTATATGAGAAATTATACTTCTTTTAATTAATATACAATTGCAATTATGAAGAAACACCACAGAAATACTATTTTTACAGCTAACACGCTGATTTCTACAGAATGGTTTTCTTTGATTAAGATTACTTTGCCAACAGCTTGACAATGATAATGCACCTGAAGTTTTGGCAGCCCGGGCTCGGCCCGCTTCATTGAAAGCAGCTAGTCCTCTGATAGTGGCACGCAGAATCCCCCATCGAAACATGGCCACTGGGTCCATGCCAATGAGCTGCCGTATATACGCGCTGTCACTACTCCTCAACAACGCTACAATGTCCGAACGCATGTGGTCCGTATTCTTTTCCCGAAAATCCTGTTGAGGTGTAATACAATACAGATCTTATAATAAACCCAATCGGGGCACAAATGAAATAAAAAACAATCTTTGCTCATCATCCTTACCTTTACTTGATATTTCACTTTACCAGCAAAGTGTTGGATGACAAAGGCTGGTTCCATGACTGGGGTGGGAACAAAGTATTTATTCCCTTGGTGCTGCTGCTTAAATTTGGCTAATAATGTCTCATCTGTGGCATGGGGAAAGCTGTGGCGCAAAGAACAAAAGAAGATAAATGGATAAATCCTTATTGACATAAAAATAAATTTAGATTTTCTCATCATCTTACTTGCTCTCCTCATCCAGTAAGTAAAGCAGACCAGTGGGCTTCTTGCTGATGAGATGAATACAGCCAACATTGTCTGTGTAGTCTATGTTGTGCCAGGTAATTCCCTCTGCTTGGTACTCCTCCTGAACAAAGCAGGACAGGACAGCATGGTTCAGATCATATGAATTTACAGGCATACTGTCACTCTGTATTTTACACTACATATTCTGCTTTAATGTGATCAGGAGCCTTTCAATTAATCCAAAGTTCAAAGTTCACAAATCACTGGCCAGGATTTATGACACTTCACAGTGTCATAAAGCCAACTGCAAAGTATCATTTGGCCATTAAAACAGACGCACACAAGCGACTTGTTTTGTAAAGTGTCAATGCATTCATTTACAATTAAAATATGTGCTTAATTATAATTTATTGATTACTCAGTAGGTACTGGGGTAAACTAACACAAAGGAGTGCCTAATTTTCTCCTTTTAGAGCTTAGAAAGTGCTTAGATGAGTCACCCTTGAAACAGCCATTCCTATAAACACCAAGCAGAGAGATGAGCTCAAGTTTACCATTCAGTGTGTCATGCAGAAAGATTTCAGGGTTGGTGCACAGAAAATGAGGACTTACCTGCTCCAGATTGAAAATGTGGTGGTTGAAATAATATTGCAGCTGTTCGTTTGCATAGTTAATGCAGAACTGCTCGAAGCTGTTGGTCTCGAAGTCCTCAAAGCCAAAAATGTCCAGAACACCAATGGACAAACACTGCAAAACCAGAGTAAGAACCGTAACAAAGAAATGAGAAGGAAGGAGGGGAATCTAACACAATTTAAATCACAGAAGTAACAGGACTTATTGTATTAAATAATGATAAGCTGATGTTTTGACAGGTCTGTGCTGTTGTGTAGGTGTACGAGTCATTGTCTCTTACCGGTATTGATTCCGCCATATCTTTCTTGTTAAGCAGTGCATGATTGATGCGTAATACAATCCAGTCAAACAAAGCACTGTACAAAGATTTGGCCATGGAGTCTCTGGTTGTGATTGCCTGATAGGAGGGATAAGATATATAGGGTATATAATGTGCATCTGAAGACTTCTCCAGAAGTGGAAGGCCTACCTCAGAGTGACTGTATGGGAGGATCAGCTTGTCATTGACTGTGACTGTTTTCCTCTTTGTCAGTGCTTCAACCAGAAGCTCTTCCTTGACCTAAGGGGAATCCACCACACAAGTTAAAGACTACACACACAAAGAAAAGTATGGAGCTGCATGGCAGTGAAAGCAGATGCTACCTTCAGCAGTTCTGAGAGTCTGGCCAAGACCTCTGGTGGCCCCACTTCCAAACCTTCTTCTCGACCATTTGATTTAGTCTTGTAAGTCACATTGCCCAGATACAAAATAGCCGAAAGCACTGAAAAGATCCTGCAACACGGTTACAAAAAAGCAGGAGCATGTCTTAGCATCCATGATGTTTTAAAAAGTATTGTGATTAACTTCCCACAATACACACATTCTCTTGAACATGTTTACAGCTTCACTTACTGTTTCTTTGTGGCAGAGAGGAAGCCAACCATCTCCATCGCCTGCTGTAGTCTTTCAAAGTCATGGCACAGATCTTCTTCATCTTCTATCTTGAAGTTTTGCTGCAAAAACAAAAAACAGTTATTTTTATGAATAAAGAGGGATGAAAAGCAAAAGAAGAGAAATGTACACATCAACTGGTTTTATCAGAAGTGAATGAAAAGCAGGGAGAGAGAAGAAAAGGACAGAGAACAAAACCTCCTTCATTAATATGCAGAACACCATGTGCGCGGTGTGCTGGGAGCGTATACAGCAGCCTATTCAAAACACAACACTGCTAATGAATGCAGGGTCAGTGAGCCGCAGCTGTAACTTAAAGGATTATTTACACGTATAAGGGACTGTTTATATCAAGAAGACAAACTCTGCACCTGCTTGAGGTAGGAGTACTCCTCAAGTGGCAACAACTTGAACTCCTTCCTTTCTTCCTCTGAGGCGCCAAACAAAAGGTAGTAAAAGACGTGGTAGTTCCTGGAAAAATGAAAAAAAAACCATCCTTCATATGACTGTATATTAAATATCAATCGCATCCAGGAGCTGTTTAATGATTTGTCAAACAGTTATCAGTAGATATGAGCTGTGTTTACAGTGACAAATAAGGGCCCGCATGATTAAGAGTCAACATAATGTAAAAGGTAATATAAAGAGGACTACTTTTGGAAATTATCGATATCAGTTTTCTACTTATCAGTAGACATGCATTCAAATGGCCAGGAAGGCTTTGTTGTCAAAGCACATGGGGGTAATGAGTTTCCATGCTTATCACTCAGAAACAATGACATCATATATTGCAGCGGCGACTTCCTGATTAAACTTGGTACCGCAACGGTACAAGAAGCAGACAGATAGTAGCTTAAACACTTCAATGGTGGGCCTTAAACGCATAGAAGGGATTTGTTTTTTAAGATAATAGAAAATCTGGACAGTACACACCAAAAACCAGTAGTAGTAAGATATTTCTATGCATTATCTATCTATGCATTATTGAATTACATTTCTATGCATTAGTGAATTGCAAATACATTTTAAAATATATGATCAAATCTTTTAATTCATTTGAAGTAAATATATTTTAAAATGTATTTACAAATGTTATATAGTAGAGTAATAGTGTATATAAACTCAGTTCACACATGTAGCAACAACCATTTAGTCTTCAGTCTGGTTCGTAGTCTGTGTCAAAATGAGTAACAGTTTATGCAAGTAAATGACCATGTAGCGAGGAAGGCTGTCGCTGCTTCCTTGTCAGTTGTGTATTTACCAACATTAACCAACCAATACTTTCTTTAAGAGTTGGTCATGTGCTGCAGAATTGGTCAATTATAATGTTAGTTTCAACCTAAGTACCTATACAAACATAAAATAAATAACTCAATGTAGTTTAAATTTATTGATGCATTATTGCTGAAGTAGAGATATAAAGTCAACAAGTGAAGCCTGAAACCATCACTTGAACTTCATATCCAAACATTAGAGACTCCACATGTTTGTACAGGGGCCCCCAAAAGGTTCAACAGTAGTGATGGGTCAAGACCCCTGCTGTTTGTCCTCACCTCTCGTTCTTCTCTCTGGAGACCAGACGAGACTTCTCCAGGAGATACTTCTCTACCACAGCCCTAGAGTTCGATGGTGGTTGTGGGGTAGGCAAGGAAAAACATAGAAACTGTATTAGCAGCAAAGGTCACTAGCATACTACTGTACTACTAGTGTGTGTGTGTGTGTGTGTGTGTGTGTGTGTGTGTGTGTGTGTTAAAGGGTCATATGTGAAAGTGGGCAGACAACAAAAAATTATTAGTGGCGGCAGAGAGGAGTGTGCTGGGCAGATGTTCAGAACAATCTAAGACAAAACAAAGTTCAGAAATGGCCTGCAGGAGTGTATCACATCAACACACAAGGTAACGATCACAAAAAAAAGCTATACAAATCAGGCCTTTTTTTTTTTTAACTGTATAATATAACTTTGAGGTCATATGATACGCAGCTGTAAAGCAGTATTTACTCAGTGCACCAGGCCAACACCATAAAAATGTCTAAATCAGAGTTTATAGGCTTGACCAATACTAGCCTGGGTAAATGATGTGTAGAGCTGATAGGGTTACTTTTTTTTAAGCATTGTTAAAATGTAGCAAAACACAGAATTTACACTTCTTGGGAGGAAAGAAAGTAGTAGGCCCTTAAAATACCCGAATTTTTCTGACTGCATGACTGCATCAATAGAATCAGTGCAGGATTTTTCTCAAGTACTATGTCACTGGGCAAAATGTATACTTATTTATGCATCATAAGACATTCTAACCTTTAACAATAAATTCCAAGAGCTACCACAGAAATGTGAAAAGTATAGCTTTTACCAGTTAGCAGAAGCATAAAGAAGAGTCGTAGAATAAGATACGACAATCTGTGGCCTTTAGGTGATAATCAAGTTCTGGATGCTCAATAATACAGGAGCAATCAGGGAATCATGACCATTCTGCATGGCAGACAAACACACTGCTATAGATTTATTACATTTAAGTTTTGCAGAAACAGCTAGTTTTTGCACCAGTTCAAGAGACAAAAATCTCCCATAAGCTTTTAATCTCAAAGATTTCAACTTCCAACTATAATTAGAGAACAGCATATTTTGAACAGCTTCTCTGTTTCCTGATAAGGAAAGGAGGAAGTAACATGAACGAGCAGACTTCGATGCAGCATTTGACCAAATTCTGACAAGAAATAGGAAGGACATGGTTGGGGTTGAGTTTCAATACACACACACACACGCACGCACGCACGCACGCACGCACGCACGCACACACACACACACACACACGCACGCACACACACACACACACACACACACACACACACACACACACACACACACACACACACACACAGACATAGCATTGCAAAAATGAGACTTCACATGACAGCCATTAAAAGAGCAGAGGTGAAGACATAAATATTAAAAATAAGTGCAGGTCAGTGCATCTATCCAAACATGCTTGTAACAGATGTGATTACTTACCCTCTGACCACTCCACTCTCCAGGTAATTAACCTGGATAAATTTACCGAAGCGGCTGGAGTTGTTGTTATGGGCTGTCTTGGCATTACCAAAGGCCTGACAGAGATAAGAAAGGACAGAAACACGGTAAGTTTCAGAGTATCAGGTCAAAAAAATGCAAATAAATAAATAAATAAATAAATAAATAAATAAAATGCTTTTGCTACACAAACTTCTAAAAGATATAAAAGCTCCTCTGAATGTTTATCTACTTGAAACTTAAATGTGATGTGACATTTATTGAAGCTCAAACCTTACTTGAACATGTTAGTGGGTGAAACACAATCTGGGAGTGGACCTCTAAACCATCTCATCTATCAGCAACATCAATGAAGTCAACAACAATAATAACAAATCACTATAACAACAAAGAAACTAGATATGCAAGAGGTTAAATGTTGTTTAAAGGGGGCAGCTGAGACTGCAGAGGGTACAGTATTGAAGCCGTGTCTACCAGCATTTGTACATGTGGAGGCGAGCATCTGCACCTCTGCAGTTCATTGCCTATCCATTCATCTTCCTGTACTACCTTCCATCAAAACATTTTTCACACATTCCCTCAGTCACTCAGCGTGTTTATGAGTAACAGAGTAAACGTGCACACAAAGTGCACACAGAGTGAACGTCAGCTAGGATGACTGAGGCTGACAACTGTTGCATGGTGGGCCCCAGGCTATCCAACAGTGACCCACCCAGGGGTTCACACATACACCGTATCCTGATTAGGAAAATGCAAAAGCGCATAACCACACACACGCACACAAATTTCAGAAACCATTATATACATTTTTTTTTCTTTCCCAATGCTCTTGGATCAATTGCTGTAATATGGGTTAGATTAAAGGTAATCCATAATTATTCTACCGTGTTTTTGTAACAACATTCCACTAATACCATTAAGTATAGTTATCTAACTAAAACAACAAATTACTAAGAAATAGTTACCATAAATGATAAGATGTGGTTTAAGTATTCATTATCTGATAACACTTGCTTCCAATAAGCCTCTAGCCTTTACTGTACGCATGTGGTTATAATTCAATTGCATTTATTCAGAATAAAATGCAATCAGAACACAAGACCAAGAGAACTCTCTTCAAAGTCCACAAGGCTGCATCACGTAGAGAATGCTAAACATGTCACAGAGTCTTTCATATCTGAACTTGCCCATGAGCACAACAACCTGATTGGCTGGGACACCTGGCAGGTATGTGGAAGTTAACTGGCAACTTTCAGAAAGGAAGAATGAAAAAGCAACACAGAAAAGCAAATAAAGCAGCCAAGAAAGATTGTTATGCTTACAGGGATGTTTTCAACGTGTATGCTCCCCCACCTAGGCTAATCAGTGCTTTATTACCACTCTCACATTTTACTTTGTAAACTCTGCTGTCAAGCTCTCCGTCCATTTTTAAGACAAAACTGTGTAAGTGGCTTAGCTGCACTCAAACCAGTGCTCTCAACTTGGCATACAATCTGCCTGAATTGAGTGCTCTCTGTGGTGAACGCATCTGGCACCACGCACCCTCATACGTTTCCACCAGAGCTGGACAGGCCCAAATGAAGTCAGTCTTCGTCATCTCATAAGAAAATGGACAGAAGACAAGTAACTGTGGCATGCACATGCAAGTACAAACTGGTACAAAGCAAAGGTCCTGAGCAAGCAGAGGATGCTGAAGTTGTTTCCCAAATTTAACATTTAGCTTCTCTCAAATGCTGTGATGATCTTGTGGCTTCATAGACAGTAGCATTCCAGACATGACACTTAGCAACAGCAAAACAGCCATGCTGTCATCATAAATGAACAGCTTGGATACCAGATCTGATCACTATTAAACTGAGGTACTGCAGCATGTCCCACAAAGGTTAGGTGCTCAAAAGAGCTTCAGTTAACCGTTTCCACAGGCGCTGCCAAACCCCCGACACCAACACTTCATTGCAGCATGGATACGTACTGAAAGGACTCCAAAAAGCCCAACTGCCACAAAGGCAGTTCCCACATTTTCAGAATGAAAACAGCAGGCTCCCCTGAAATCAAATTCAATCAAGCCTCTACATGGACATGCTTGCTCATTCAGTAACATTAGTCACACACTTTAAGCCCAGCCTAAGTTTAGATGGTCTTCAGATGCAGGTCTAATATGTTGCTCTTGCTATAATAAGGCATGTGTTGGGTTGAACTGGGATTTAAGGAGAAAGAAAATCAGTTTATTGTATACAGAGTGAATGTGAAAAATGTTTAAATGACAGATCAAATGATGCTGGCAGCGATTAAGTGTAACCACAACTTGACACAGTTCCTCTTCTGCTCAAGACTTTGAGGCACCACTCCGTCCCACCAACTGATCTGAAGCCATGTGAAGCTAACTCTTCTGAAATGTGAAAAAAGAGCTGATTCTTTCAGGTATAGAATGGAAATAAATGGTGCTACTACTAGGCAAAATAACACATTTCACTGTACCTTGCAGGGTAGCTGACTAGATTTTAACACCCCAGATATTAACTGGTGACATTCTGTGTGTTTCTGTGTCCACATTCTTAGTAAAGAGACAATTACGATTTCCTACAATACAAATCTTGGATGAAAAGAACTTGGCTTTCTTTCACAGCAGCCACACAACGATGAATCAACTATAGTGGAAAACTAAGCTAGGCTGGATAACAGCAAACTGGACATAAAATAGCAGCACCGGTGGCTGGGTGGAAAAAAGCGATTGTTTCAGTATGCACTGGTTTATTATAACAACTCATCATTATTATTAGCTACATCTGGATTTCAGTTTAGAACACAGAATATGATCTCATTGAAAAGACCACCAATTTGTTGTTTATTATTACAATTAAAGCGGCAAGAAATCTGACTTTAAGAACATAATCTGAAAAAGACTGTAAACAAGTAGATTTGTTCTGAAATAACCAAATGTGCCATAAGGGAATGATTAAATCTGTGCTACATCTGAGACGTGAGCAAAGAAGGACGTCCTAAAAAACATCCAAAGATACAAGTGTTTTTAAAGGAACATAGGGTGTGTGGCTTGTTCACGTCGGCTCTCACCATATATAACCTGTTCTTTTTTTTTTTTTTTACTGCATGTTCTGGCGGTACAAGTCGGGGAACTTGCAAAACTGATTTGGAAATGTTCTGCCTCCAGTTGTACAAAAGACAGGTCAAGAAATGAAGACATAAGATGCATGAGGTTGCCATAGTTCTAAAGTTCTGAGGCACCAATTTTTCTCCTCTTGAGGTTTGGTGTCTAAACCAAATTGGAGTCTTTCCAGTCTTTCTGTTCCACCCATGTCTAGATGGTACCACATCAAACCATTAAACCTTGTGGTGTGGTCGAGGTGCCATGAATAGAACCTGAGGTGGCACACAGCATGCTGTTACATGCAAACTGGATCTGCCCCGTGAAGGCTGGCAGCCTTCAAACAGGGCCTGAAAGACATGATTACGTAGATATTTCCTCTACATGTGTAGGCCTAATGGCAGCTACTACTGTGCTTATTGAAGAATACTTATATAACAATACTCTGTCCACACCCTTAAAGCTCTGAGCCGACCACTGCTATCATTTCCTGTGTCGTAACTGCTTCCTGTTCAATGCTCCTAGACGACAGAGACTTCTGTCCTCCTGAGAAAGGAAGTGTCTGAAGTGTCTTCACCACGAAGTGGGGTGTGTGTTATATGTTATGGGTTATATGTTTTTGGAGATTAAAGTTTACATGGCTGCAGTGCTGTTTGAGGAGGTGGCTGAATTCTCTGAGTTGTATGTGCAGTTGTAAAACTTTAATAATACAGGAAACTGCACAACATTTGAACAGTCACACTTTGATTTTACAGTCACCATTTTCAAAATCCACTCAAAGGACACTACATTGTATGGTTTTGAAAACTACAATAGATTACATTGGACAACACAGGGAGGGTCCTGTTAGCGTCAACAATTAGAAGGCTGGAAAAAACCTGCAAAAGAAAACAGACTCCAAAGAACCATGTAACAGACGATCAACCAGTTAGACCAGTTCACCTCAAAAATACTCAAAGATGAATAACTTTGTCATAAGTAGACATTTAGTGTCTTTAAACTGCAGGAGGAATAATGTGCAAGGCTTTCCTTGACTCTTTTTATCATTGGGATGTCATTAACAATAAAGCCTGGAATAAAAGCTAAATTAAAGAAAAGAAAGCTAACAAAAGTAAGGCAGACCCACTTCTTCTGTGCTGTCTGGCTGGGCTATGTGTCGTGCCAGAAACAGAATACAGTCCAGCAATACTAAACAGTTGATGTCATCATTTCAAAATGTGTAACACAGGCACAGAGACTTCCCCTATAGCTTAAGGGCACACGCACACACACACACGCACGCAGGCGCGCGCGCACACACACACACACACACACACACACACACACACACACACACACACACACACACACACA
>BJFM01000512.1:42453-72835 GCA_016586285.1 Arothron firmamentum | reverse complement strand
CACACACACACAGAGTAGTGTGCACGTTTAAATAATAGAGTTAATAAATGAACAGCTGGACTAGATTTTGCTCAGGATAAATTGCAGAACATTGACTGCATGAAGAGGAACTGTAGAGAACATCATTTCAGAGGAGTTATTGCTTCCTCTATTAAATGCCATTTGGTCCATATCAGCCGAACGCTCTGTAAAAACTATCTGATATAAACTTAAAACCAGTGGGCACAGTGTCTAAGCTCAGTACAATCTGAGCATGAAATAATTCTGTTTTAACTTTACTGAGTAAAGACAGCATCGCAGCTGTTGGAAACTATGTGGCTGTATATGGCAACAGTCGGGGTGATTGACTGACAGGCCACAGATGAGATTTAACGTTCAATTCCTCCTCTGACCAGCCCAGCAGAAACAAGTCTCCCAGTCTGTCCCAGCAACCACAACTCAAATCAAACTGCATTCTGGGACCTGACTGCAAACTGATAGTGTTCCTTAAAACTCTGCTGACAGAGCTTTTTTTATGTTACCAGCAAAGTTTTTGACCCAAATCACTTTCTGATAAATATAGAGAATTACACAATTAATATATTATTAATTATACAGTATCTCAAATTATAGATTATATTTACAACAGAAGCACATCCAACATAGCTTTGCGATTGTCTATAGTTTTAAAAAATGTCAAAGTTGTAAGTGAAGTTGAACCAACCTAAAGCCATGATGCTGCATACAATGGGAGAAAAGACAATGATTCATTGCCCTGAGTGGAGGTTATGTGAATGCTAAAATTACATGAAAATAATAGCTACGCTCGAAGACTGTCCAGAGGCTAATTCTTCCACATGTCATGGCCCAGAGATGCAGTTTCTCATTACAAAGAGAGAAGATAAATAAATGAAAGGCAGCTCTGTTCTTTGCCGTGAAGCTCAGAGGCCAATGTGAAGAACAGCAGCAACCTTTGACAATGAAGTCATGATGACATCATACATTGATGAAACCATATCACGTTACTTTATGCAGAGAACTGTATTAGAATAAGCCATTTCTATCATTAGTTAAAATGCATTTCGGGGGAAGATCCAGACTGCCACCACTTAAAATGCTTGATGTTATCAAAAAAAAGCACAGGCTAATCATTTTAGACCTTCATCAATGTCTTCTTACATGTGATGACCACAGATATAGCCACATCCCTGAATGAAAGCAGAAGAGAATAAAACATGATTGCTCAGAAACAAATAAATAAAAATAAATAGATTTTATTAATGGAGTATTTGGTATTGTATTGTATTGTATTGGTTGGTGCTTTCTATAATTCTGGGCAGTTAAAACATAACAACTCATGTTTCACACACAGTTCTGTAATCTGCTGGCAGAGATGAGCTCAGGGTTAACAAACAGAGCCAGTGGTTTCGGCCTAAAATGTCTGGAAAAATTCACCTGGCTCAGACACACAATGAGGCAGGCATAAAATACAACACAGGCCAGAAGCATAACGGCCCCATGGAGTTTGGAGCTGGCTTGTTTGTACAGGCTGGATAATTTAAAATATCACAAGTTGGCTGTAAAGTGGCAGGGGGAAAGGGGGAACAAAAAAAGCCTTCTGTCTTTCAGCCCAGCAGTGTAGAAACCTTGGTGAGTTTCCTACTACCTATTCAGAAGAAAGAAAAATGATAACCTGGCTACAGCAAGTCAGTACAAAGCAAAATATTTTTAGAAAGGGGGGATGAAAAAAAGCACAGGCAGACATTTAAAAGAACAAAAGCAAAAGATTAGCTTTTGGTCAGCAACGGCTCTAACTCTTACTGTCAAGCATAATAGCCTTGTGCTATCCAGTTAAAACAAGACTTGCACTTTGATTTCTGACTTAACCCTAAATGTCTGCGCAAACATAGACAGGAATAGAAAGCCAATGATGGCATGTGGTAGGGATCGGCACAGCAAGTGGCCCAGTGTAATGTCAGTACAAGCAGATTCAAATGCTCTTATTCATTTCTTCTTTCAGATTAGACATCAATTTAGGCCACCTCTCTAATATATACATGCAAACACAAACACATGCACACGCACGCACGCACGCACACACACAAACACACACCAATGTGCTGATGAGACTGTTACAGGTGACCTGAGAGTTCATATTTCTCATTTGTAACAATCCCAGGACAAACAACTATTCCAGCTCAGAAAATAAGCAGGAATTTTTTATTTATTTTTTTACAACAACAGCTTATCTGTGTATGAGAGTATGATTGTGTTTAGCTTCTACACTAAAGCACCTGATAGCTGTCAGCCAGGATGACAGTTTAAGTAAATAAAAGCAGATCAATGAAGAATTTGCACACATTTACTTACCTCCAGTACTGGTCCTGCACCCAGTATGGTCCTCTCCACCCCGCTGGCATAGCCCTTCTGACTGAGTGCAGTCAGGCAGTGGATCAGGAAGTTGGTACTCTGTGTTTTTCCTGAGCCACTTTCCCCAGAGATGACAATACACTGATTGACCTTTTTCCTGAGCATGGCATAGTAGGCCACATCGGCTATAGCGAAAATGTGAGGCTCAAGTTTGCCCAGCTGGTGATTCTCGTACATCTTCACGTACTTAGGGTTATAGATGGGCAGGAACATGAAAGGGTTGATGGCAATGAGGATGCTTCCTGCATAGGTGTAGATCTTTTTCTTGCAAAAGCGTGTGCGCAGATTATTTAATATGCTGTCCTCACTGAGGACGGGGAGGTTGCACAAGTCTGCAAAGTCGTCCTGCGGTGGGGGGAGGAAGCCCCTGGCAGTCAGCTGCTGTGCCTCCTGCTCCTTGGCCACAGATGGGAGATGTACATAATGGATGGTGCCATCATGGTTCCTCTCCTGCACATGAGAAAGGTAAAGGGAAAAGAATCCATAAAGTATGCTGGCTCAACTAAACAAATGACTGAACTGGTTGAAGGTCAGAGAGTAAGTGAGGAAGGACGTTATCTGTTTCTAACAACTCACCTGTAGTAAGAAGTAAAACCCAAGGCTCTGAGGGTGTTGCTCCTGGGCTTTCCGTGGCCACAACAGAAACCTCTGTGCTGGAATGTCTCCAGGCTCCAGCACCCACTCTTCCCCACCACTTTCCTTCACCTCAGCCAACACATACATGCGGCTAGGGTCCAGCCCCAGCGCCGCAGCTACATCCGAGATCACCGAGGCGGCTGTTGCATCCTTGTGCACTCTGATAAGGAAGGATAAATTGGTTAATACTGAATAGTCATTTTACTTCAGAGTAGGTTTGAATCGCTTATTTGGTAATTTCTGGAGTCTGTCAGTCTCCTTATCAGTCAGATTTCGGTCTGCCAGCTGCTGCGCCATAATTTTCACATCTTATCAACATGCAAAACTTGAACTGTCAACGCAGTTGTGCTACTTCTCACTCACCTGAGGTTGCAGCAGGAGGTGGGCTGAGCTACCAGCCGTGGGTAGATCTGGAGCAGGTACGAGCGGCTCTCATGGTTGTTGGGGCTCGCCGGCCTACCTCCCCCTCCTCCTCCAGCTACATTTGTCACCATAGTGGCAGCGCCATCTCTGACACTCATCTTGAGCCTGGGGGGAGTGGCCTCAGCATGCCGCACCCACTACTTTCTTCTCACCACACTGCCTGAAAGTGAAACATTAGTCAGTGAACAGTTTCTAGTATGAAGAAGTACAACCTCAGAAATTAAGCAGCTGCAGTTCTGAGAAAATGCTGAAAAATGGTGACAAAACCTAACCTTATCAAATTAATTGTTCTGCTTTTAAGAAAGTTCAGCATTCTATTAATTCTATTAATATTTAATTGCATCAAAAGTGGTTTTATTTTATTATTTTAAATGTAAACAAATAAAATCCTCCCAAGCTCTATTTGACCATGGCATTGCCACTGAAACCTTACTGCAGGATGCAACTGCAGATGTTGCAGAAAAAATGACTCCTTCACACAACAGGCACCAACAGAGACAAACCACAAATGTTTTAATGGTTACGCAATATTCACCCCATTAACACTTCAGAAACACTCATGCATGGAAACGAATGTGGAGATGGGAAAGTGGAAGCAACTTTTTCCCACAAAGAGTAATTTTCTTAACCATGGGGACAGAAAGTCTTTACAACATCTCAAATAATGCATTCCTGGCTGAGTTAAAGCTGAAGATATGACTTTACGCCCAGTAAATATGAGAAATTTGCTATTTAAGTATAACGTGATCATGATGGATGCCACAGCATGCAAACAATTCTACTACAAGGCAAGAAATGTATTTTATTAAATATCTCACCATAACATTTACATGTTTTCGTGAAAAAGTTTTGGAATTCACATCATGCTGAACCCAAATGATCACGTCATGTGAGTGACATTGCTTTAAGCACCGCCTATAACTCTTCCAGGAATCTATACCATGCTGTACATATAAAAGAAGAAATGTTTGGGTTATCCCACATATGAGGCAGTTTTGCAGATCAGTCTACATGGTGACTTTAGTAAAAAAACAATATAGGGTTGAAAGTCCTCTGTAATTAGCACCAACACTTGATAATTCATACATGTCCATGCAAAAGTATTTTTACAAGAATTACTAACAGGCCGCGGTACCTTGCAGCCATGCTCATATGTTGACAGATTTACACAGTCACTGTTAAACAGAAAACCTGATCAATTTTCTAAATCATTCTTAGATGATCTAATCCGGTCAAAGGAGGACTGCAACACAACAGAGAAAATGCCTGCAAACAAGTCTGAATCACGCATACATTGCTGGAATACGTTTGGTCTAATGATAGATCATATAGTGTGGGTATGCATTAGTAATACATGTTGGGTAAGTTTTTAGGCCCCTTTGAGGAAACAGAAACCTGGTTTGAATCACTGTATGGGAAGCAGGCCGCACTGCTTTGGTAACCTGATCTCAGGTCAGGTCCACTTAATTAATCATTCAAGCAGAAGCAGGACAAAGTAGGAAAAATAAGAAATATTCATCTGAAAGAGCATGTTTAGGAGAAAACAGGCTCTCGTGTGAGCATGAAACATTGAATTTTTCATGCTGCACACACAAAAGTGCAAAAGGGGACATACTAAATGGAATAAATTGAAGCAATACAGAATAAAATCCCCAAAAGTCAAAGCCTTTTAGAAATATTTAGGTCACAGAAGAGAATCAGAGGGAAAAATAGAGCAACTTGAGACTCATGAGCTTGTGCTTTTGCCAAAATAGCTGACCACAGTCCTGAAAACAAGCAAGCCTGTAAGATGCCAAGACATGCAAAAGAGACGAGACCACAAAGGACAGCGTCGTCATTATCCTCCATCATGGGCCAATGTCTGCTTTAAATCTGTCACACAAATCCGTACTTCCAGGACAAAAACAAAACTATAGCTGCCGGCATGTTAAAGCCTTCATTATCAACACAATATTAACATGTGCAGCGCGAATGTAGGTTATTTATGAAGAAGAAATGTGAGGGGGAACCAAAATCTACAAGTGAGACAGAAAAAAGTCTTAGCAGACAATCAAAGTGGACAGAGGCTTCCAGATAATGCATTCCATAGATAAGACCTTGCGTAGTCTGCTTGGCTCTGGCTTAGCCTGGAACCTTAGCTGTTTACTGCAGGTTAGTGGAAGACACCAGACCAAAGATCTACCACTGACAACAGAGAGGGGGTCTCTTTAGCTGCTTACATTAGGCAAGAGGGGGGCATTAACAACTAACAAGCTCATTAGAGGAAACATTTAAAAGGCTTCTGCACTAGTCCTAAATGGACTCAGGAACTTTATCCTACCCAAGGACTCATTATCCACTTAAAAAGCATCAGGAGTAGATTAATAAAAAATGGCCTCCGTGTATCAGCAAAAGGAATCAAACAGACTTTAAACATTTAAATCACAAATATCAATGATTTATTTATTAAAATCACAAAACTTTTGGTCAAATTTTCTTTTAAAGTATATCGGTCCTTTTAAGGTCATTATTTCACAGACCTACTAAGAATAATAGTGATAGGGAGAAGAACAAGAAAAAACAAACACTAAATATAAACAGGGTACATATGCTAAGTGTTAAAAAAACATTTTTTGGAAATTCTGGATGGAAAAAAGAAACATTGATTCTGAGTTGGCAAGGAACAGAGTAATAGTTGTTTGACAGATGGTGGGGGGGAACCCAACAAGGTCAACTCACTGCCTTCTAACTTCTACCACTTTCACAGGAAGGCCCCTTCCAGAAGAGGAGGAGAAGGAGTAGATCGCAAGGGCCAATTAGCAAAGAGAGAAAGAAAATATTTTGCCTTTATAAGGCCTGTTGAAATGTTTATGATCTCACTGAGATGCGTGAAAGCTCCAGTGATAAACGCTCACTCTGTATTTCAGACAGTAAATTTTCTGAGTAATAGATCTCTGCTTGACAGTGACACCTTCAATGACACAACTGTATAATCCACAGATATTCAAGTTCCATGACTGCACAGGAAGTGAGTGAGCCAATGACACATAGGGGGCAACAAAGTTGAGCTGGACAGCAGCATGAATCCGTCAGCTCCAGTCACTGTTTGGGTGTCTTGTGCTCTGTAACAACTCAACAGCACAAAAGGCCCAAAAGGAAGCAAGTTATGAAGTCAGCAGTGTGAGTGAAGTGCACGCAGGATGACTCTGAGCACGCCGCCTCTGTGTCACAGGAGCAGGCTTGATAAGTCAAGAGTCAGCTAACACTATGGCTAAAACCTGTTGCAATATAATGATGAAAATTATTCATGGCTTAATGCTCCACTATAAATCTGATCTTCTTCCAGACTATTTTAACATCCTACAAATAGAAATATCCAACAATAGGATATCTAATGAGTAAAAGCTAAGGGAAAAACATCAGGGAAGTTTTGGTCATGTCAAACGGCATAAAAGCGGCGCCAAACAGCTTGTAGATGTAGCATGAAAAAAGTCAGGCGGGATGAGCCAAGTGGAGAAAACACACAGGAAACTCAGTGGGATGGCTAAATTAACATCCATATGAAAATGTACTTTCAAGCTGTCCATTCCAAACACTTTTTTTCTATTTAGTGTTAATGAGCTAACTGTGTGTTAGTCATTTATCCATCCATCCATTTTCTGTAGCTGCTTTATCCACACTTGGGTTGCAGGGGTCTGCTGGAGCCTATCCCAGCTGTCAAGGGGCGATAGGCAGAGTGCACCCTGGATAGGTCGCCAGCCTATCAAAGGGCTCTAGTTATTTATATACTTGTAAAATATTAAATTCAGTTGCTTAACCACTACACAAAAGGGTCTGATTTCTATTTCAACATAAAGCAAATCCTTTAAAATTATGCATAAAGGTGTGTAAATAGACTTCTATTATATGGCTGAAATAGAGACTACACTTTTGTAGGAAGATGGTGGTGAAAGCAAGGTAGGTTGTAATGAAAGTAGAAGAGGTTACAAAGCAGAAACAAAACACAACAAAGCAGAACTACAAGAGAAAGAAAGCTGTACATTTTTGATTACTGATGTGTTTGTCCAACATTTGTTTGTCTAGCTGTGTGCACTTACCAAGCTGCATGGACGAAATGGCAAGATAATTATGTATATGTGATGATGCTATCAGCAGAAACAGCTGACATGTTCAGTGTTTGCTGCGTCAGAAGTGTATTTCCATCTTTAATTTCGCAACTATTCTGTAGTTAGTCAGAAACCTTTTTAGCGGATGCAAATGTTTAACTTTCAAATTGTACTTATCTACATCTGATGTTTTCTTCACCTGCTTTGATGCAACACTTCACACACACGATTATACATAAAGTAAAAAAACATTAAACATGGATAAGTAAACCCAGCTATAATCATGCATGTTGACACTCCCAGGAGGTTACACTTTGCTTAAAAAAGGCTTGGGAAAATGTAACCTGCATGGATGCCACCCTGCTGCTCAGCAAATAAAAAAACCTTTGCTGCTGTTACACGATCCCCACTAACACAAAAAGACTTGTCACTCATTAGCTAACGCTAACCTACTTCTGTTTGTTAGCATTCACTCACTCAGTCACTGCCAATATCTTCCTACCAGATAAAGCACCTGAAATACACACACAGAGGGAGACAGAGAATTTCAAAATCCTTGAGTACAGCTACACTTTCCCAGAGTGCATCTGTGATCTTTGCTGCAACGGCATAGACCAAATCCCTTTCTTGTCCATTCCCCCCAGAGAAAATGGAGCAGGGGCCACAAAACTGTCCATCACATCTACAACTCTGTGGATGACCTAATGAAGACGAGAAGGGGCTGGCACAGGGCCAGAATAAGCTCCACTGTCCTTTGGGCAGAATGGGAGATAGAAGCATGGGAAGAAGAGATCTCCTCTGTTTGTGCAAGCCTGTTTGTTTAACCTGTATTTAATAATCTCTTGTGGATTTATAAATGAAGAATGGTGTAATAAATATGAGGTTAGCTCCTATTTCTGTTAATTCAGCTCCACAGCTGAGGGTCTATAGCATGCGCAGACACACACAAAAAAATGTTTGAATGGATGAGAGCCCTCCCACTGGAGACGTGGCCTAATTCAAACATGCAGCCTTTTGGTTCCAAAACGAGCAAACTCTGCAATCGAGGAATTAACTCATCTAGCAGGCATCAACATAGCTCCCTATGATATACAGACAGAGAACTAAGAAGACAGTGCTGGAGAGGGAAGAAAAGCATACTAAAAGCTCATCTCCTCCCCCATGTTTTTGTGTTAGCTCCCAGACTGGTCAGCCATGAACAATAAAACCAGAGCTGAGGAGCATCTGTTGCCTCAATCTAAAGAAGAGGATAAAGGAGAGCGGAGCTGCGGGGATCCAGACTTTGACCTGATGATATTTCCCTATTTGATTACACTGGAGCCCAGGCTCATGTTCAAAATCCAAATTCTGACACGGTCGAGCTCTTAAAGAACAGTATCAACTATGAGACAAGTGTTTTATATGATATCCTATGAATCTCAATGAATGTTTGGTTTTAAAATACACTGAAACTAAGCTCACCAGAAGTATGTCATAATAAATTATCTTAAATGTCACAGATGACACTAATCAATTACAACACGGTTGTCTGAGTGCAGGCCATTGATCTGCCACACCCGATATCGCATGTCTGAGTCATATATTGACAAGCTGGAACCGGGCTGCTGCTCGTTTGAAATCCCTCGAAGGTAGATATGACCCTGCACCACATACAGACCAAGGATTCAAGCGAGGGGGGGTAAACAACCAACGTGGTCTGAAATCACCCAGGGCAATCTAATTTTGAATGAAGGTGACAACCACCCATTTATCTTCTGCGTCTGCTGAGATGCTCCACCACAGTCCAACAACACATTTATTGACTCCAACTTATGCACATTTCCCTGCAGGTCTGTAATTCAAGAGGCCTTTTATTCACCCACTTTCATCTATCCATCCGCTTTGAGTGTGTCAATTCCTTCCCTCCTTCTCCATTGTCATTGTCTTTCACAGGAGCTCCCCCCCTTACAACCCCTGCTGGTCACCCCGCAACCCCCTAACATTTGGCACTGCTGCGTTAACTCATTCCAGATGCCAGTCCACAATGAGGAGAGAAGATCCTCTGCTCAGAATCAAGCTTTTGATTTAGACAATCCTATTTACTCTGTTCTACACCCAACAAGATCACAGAGCAGAATATAAAAAATATAAAGCTCCTAACAACCCAACAACCCAAAAGCTTCTAAAAGGTTTGCGTGGCACACATTCTTTTATCTGCAAGGTTAACGGTGCAAAGAGCTGGCGGAATGCTACCAAAATAGGGAAAAAAATGTATGTTTTAAATTAGTGTGATGAGCTGAAACTCTTAAGTAACGTCCACACGTGAGGCCACAGTATAACTGACTTAATTGAACCCAGAATGGCTTGCTATGTCTGATTGGCTGCTATGGAATTCCACAGTGGTGGTGACAGGGGGCTCCAAACAGCTTGGCAGACCAGTTGATGCAGCCATAGTGGACTAATGGACTAGTTAAAAGCAGCTGTGAACGATAACAGTTCAGAGACAACACTTACAGGACCAAAACATGTTTATTTTCTGTCATGGTCCAACACAAATGTGCAGAGTTTGAAAGGTTTTATTCCCCTCTTTTCTATTACCTTCATTGCCAAAAAACCCTTAATGCATTATTGATAACGATACTTGTTCTCCCTAGGATCACAAATATCGACACAAATGTGAATACAGGGTTTGACTGTATATAATCAGGGAAATGGCCAGTGATCAAGATGGTCACCTGTTACGGAAACATTTCCTTCCTGTTCTGTGTGTGTGTGTGTGTGTGTGTGTGTGTGTGTGTGTGTGTGTGTGTGTGTGTGTGTGTTTTCACAATGTGAAAAAAAAAAACACGCGCACAATGTACAGTATATCTTTTAAAGATGTGGGGCAGCTGCGAGCAAAAAAAAAAAAAAAAAAAATCAGGAAGGGCAGAAAAGGAAGCAAAGAGCAGGAGGCAGACAGAGGAGACCATTGTACGTGCTCGCTCACGTGGGCTAGCCTGCTCTGAAACACTTCCTAATCTCATGACTCCATTGTGGCACCAAACCAGTCACTTTGCTGCAGAGAATTGCTCACACAATTAAAAATTACTGTTGATTATTCTTGACAAAGCCAATCATACACATCAATTTATTCCTGTATTAAGATGTTTTGATCTCAGATGTCTAATCTACTGCACACAAAGGCTTTATCTCACTGCATCTTGAACCTATTTTACTGTTAGTGATATCATTTCCCACCTCTCATCCAGACACTGGGAGGGATTTCTGACAGATGAAATTTAACTTTCATATGGACTCATTCGTCAGTGACCAGAGTCGGAGTGCAAAGCAAAAATAGACCAAAACCAAATAGAACGGAGCAGAATCCTGCCAAAATAAAGCATGCCGCTAAGGTTTACTGCAGCTGCTCCACATCCCTCTCCGCCTTTCCATTTCTCTTCCCCATTTGTGCCTCCGCTTTGCATTTTCTTTCAATCTTCTCATCACTTTCCCCTCCCCATCTTCGAAGCTTTATTTGAACAAAAATAAAAGGAGACTAAAATGTAAATTCATTCATCTGGGAAAATAGGTAGGTTTGTTCATTCCAGGAGAAACATGCAGATGAGAACTCTACCTAAAAACATGCCCGTCTGGAGGAAAATCGTAATGAAATCAAGTCCTGTGAGATATGGAGAGGGCCTGATGAGGTTTGCCAATGGACAACGAACAAACCTGCATGTAACATTAAATGTTTAACAGAGAAATAGAAAAATAATTCCCTAAAAAGACGCCAGGGTATCTACCGTACATATCTGCTGCTTTGGAAACATGGATTCAGCTGAGCACACCCAGGTCTTCACTGACTAAAATCACTACTCCAAATACAGAGTGTAACAGTACTGCTTAGATAGCGTATTTTTAAGAGGTGGAATCCAGCTCCTGAGGCAATCTGTTTCAGGTTTTCTTCGATAGGTGTGATGTGTTTTACTGGTGCAGGTTGCTGAACGAGAGGCTGATCTTAGGTGCTTCTTCTGGCCTGTTACTAAGACGTTTTTGTCAGCTCTACGTGTGTTAAGGGATTAACAAACTCACTCATCATCTACCCACCTACCGAGTGCTTTGCTTTGCTGCCAACTACTCTTCTGCGGTTTTCATCGCCCTTCTGTATCTCTCTCTGTGTGTTGGGGAGGGGTTTTTAACACTAGGGCACTCACCAGAGGCAATCAGGTGCTGACATGAAACACATTAGGCAGGGGAGTGCCTGTGACGCCACGGCTGCATCCAGGAAATGTTTCACTCCCTGCTCATCCATTGGACAGCTGACATCTACGAAAAAAAATGATGATGCAACATGCTAAACAAGCAGAACCCACCATGATGACTTTATATCTGAGAGCCATGTTTCTGTTTTGTTTTTTTTATCATTAGCTGGACTAAAACACAAAGCAGCAGTACGATCCTCAGGGTGTGCCCTCGCTCTGCTCACAATCTGGAGCCAAGGGACAGGATCAGTGACCACAGAGAGGATGAAGGGGGAGGTTACAGCACCCACCACAGCCATCAACAAGCCAGTCCATCTGTATTCATCTATACACACACACACACACACACACACACACACACACACACACACACACACACACACACACACACACACACACACACACACACACACACACACACACACACACTCAAAAGAATCCTTCCTGCTGCTGATGAGACTAGGGAGGAATAGAATACCTTCCAACTGAATAAAAGAAAACACAAAAATTTGGATTTTTTATTGTGTTCAAATTACAAGAAGTTAAAGTCAACGTCAATCATGTCTTCTGTACGTTTCTGGTCTTATAGTCTGAATCTCGATCTAGTGTAATCACGGTCTACCCAATCTAGCTTTCATCCCGGTGTTCTAGATTTCATGTGTTCAGACCGTGCAATAAGGGCAGCGTGAAGACTAAGACATTACAAACAAACGTACATTGAACCAAATTGGAGCAGTCGGCCTGCCTTTTCCTCACTTATACCCTATCATTACAGCTGGGTCTATTTATAAATCCCATAAATTCAGCTCACCGCACAGAGAGAGCCAAGCTACCGAGGAATTTCTGGAACTGAGGAGTTTAAAACCTCACCGGTCTGTACTTGTGCTGCTGTTGCAGCTTTGTCTCAAACTTTTTATTCATTCTTCTTTCCATTGTTCTGGTTCAGTCTCTACAGCCTACAGGTCACTGAAAAACTACATTGCACAGTTGGGTTTGCAGCTTTCTGCAGGATACAAGGCAATTTTGCTCAGCTTTTGTCTCAGACAGCTAACAGCTAACAAAAATGCACTTGCACTAGTCCTCATGTCCTCCTCCTGCCTATTCCCCTCTGCATTGCTTTAAAATATGAAGAGGTGACACAAGCAGGTTTTAACGTATTCTCACCGTTTATGCAAATCACCTTTTAACGTCTGTAAGGAGAAGATGTGGAGATTAAGCAGAGTTGTATGAATCCTCTTGAAAATGTCAACTTGCAGCTGGAGCAGCCCAAAGTTTAGCAGAGGTTGAAAGCAGCACGTTAGTATTCTAAAACAGAAGCGTGAGATAAGGCCCACACCACTACTGATAGTAACGTCTTCCTGATGAGAACACAGAAGAGAGAATCACAAGTCTCTACATGTCTGAGCTTCTCTCCAGCTCCTCAACATTCAGCAATCACTCTCTCAGTATATTACACTAACTATAGTAATCAAGTAAATATTTCTTAATAATACATGTAGGGCATGTATGTACTGTACATACATTGATTTCCTCTGCACTGCACAGAGATGGAAGCTAGAAAATAAAATTGAACAGGTTTTTCACTTTGTTTCACACCTAAATAGGTCATATATACTTTTTTTCTGAAGTTTTTTCCACACTACAGGTCATTAAGAAAACAGGAGTAAGAAAAAAAGATTCCTGTAATGAGTTCATTAAAAAACTCAGACATGAGTTTATTGTAAAAAAAAAGTCAGAGCAACAGTCAGAAAATGCACACTTCCCAAAACCTATCTGAAATTAGACCTGTTTACACTATTTAGTGATACACAAGGAAAAAACTAAATGAAAAAAGGAAGCTTTTGAAGCCTTCCTCTCAGAAATGTTGCCAGTGGCGACTGAAGCAATTATGATGATGTTGAGATGTTAAGCTGCAGATGTAATTAGCTGTCCCTCCCCCACCCCCTTCTCGTCCCTGCGGTGAGCTCTGCAGCGGGGTCTGCAGTGTTCTAACCATTAGCAGGGGGCCATATGGCCCTTTTTTCTGCTGAGGGTTGGGAGCCCTTCTGGGGCCTTTTCAGAGGGAATGGAGAATCATTTTGCAAGGTTTCTGTTTGCAATTATACCAAGACATACCAACATTCTGCTAAAAGGTTTGTTTTGATGGGTAAATATCTGAAAAATTTACATTCTACTTGTTCCCATAAATGTAAAAATAGATGCGATAATTGAGATAGAAGATGTGACTCTAACAATTCCTCTGACAAGTCCGGATGTTAATTCAATTTGGACCTTTATTAGAGAGGATGAGCTGATGTTTGTTCCAGAGCACAGTGTGCTGCTGGCAGAGCTAACCAACAGCCTTTACCAAGGCCACACACAATAGCTACATCAACAACCCACTGATGTAACCATCAACAATGGAGATGACCATTTTTAAATAACTTTGGTCCTCAAATATTATGTAAATCAAAACCTGGCTTAAATATTGCACTGTCTGTCACTATGTCCTAACTTAAACTTTGGTTTGTGTCCTATGTGATCTTTTGGCTTTTTGAATCATAACAATCTGATTAAAAGCTTAACTGTCTCTAATTTTTTTCATTTTTTTAATACTTAAGACTTCTTCCGGCTCAAAACATGCAGTTATTTGTTGTTACAGCTAAATATGAGATGCTCAGGAAGGCTTGATTGACCACACACAGCTCCAGTCAGTTTATCAGCGTGTTTTAAGAAGTTCAGATTTCACCATGAAGAAATAACTTTGTAATTAGCTCTGTGGAAGAACTGACAGAACTTAGAGCAGAGTAATTCAGAGAAATGAAAAGAGAGAAATGGAGAGGGTGAGGAACTTACATCCATGCCGTCTGCATGTGTGTAATTTTAGCGTTCCTATTTCTGATGGGGTTTTTTCCACGACTCAGACATTAGTCATGTAGCTCCACTTTAGTCCTGCAGGGTTCTGCTGAGGCTACAGACGATCACAGCGAGCCTGGTTTTAGTTTAATTCTGAATAGCTAGTCTGTTTTATATTTTTTTAAAAAACTAATAAAAAAAACATGTGGGGGGAAGAAACGTCACAAACAAAAGCCATTTCATATGAAGATAACACCTCTGTGTAAAATGAAACACTGCATGCATGAGTGACAACCAACACTTGGGACGGTCACATTTTGCAGATAATTACAGTTTTGACACACTGGTAATTTAGTTAAGTCGTAGTTTCCACCTAGATTTGACCAAGTGTGTGAAATCTGCAAAAATAGAGAAATCCTCAGAGATCCAGTGAGTTTGTTGACTGAAGAATAGCAGCAACAGCCCACTGACATGTACAGTGGGTTGGGCACATTGGGGACATTACACAGCAACAAGTTAGCCTACTTTTCAGTCCAGTTCACAGGCCTGGTTTTGGTGCCAGGGCAGCTTTAAACGTTAGGGAGTTAGCCAGCTGTGTTCGGGAGCAGTTTCAATGGGTTCAGGTCTGGATGATTAAACAAATTTCAACGACTTCATCATAACTTCCCAGAACTGAACAGCTCTATCAACGCGGCACATCTTTGCAACCAAAGACACGCTATAATAACGTCGACAGCATTTCTAGTTTTTCATTTTGCTAAAGAAACTAACTGCAGTCAACTCAGCCAGGTTCACAAACAAACAGGAATAAACCTACCTTTCCCGGCTGGATTTCTCATCGTCTCGGTGAAGTCCTTGGTCTCATTTCTTGCAATTCAAACCAGCTCTTGATAAAGAGTGAAAACCAGAAAAAAAGAATATATATTTTCCGTTTACGTTGTTTTGTTTTTAACCCCCTCACTTTTACGAAAACAAGATTTATTCAAACCGATAACCAGGCTAGCAACGGCGGATCCTCAGACAGACAAAGCTACCGGCTGACTTTGTAGACTGTCACCGGGGCGGAGAGGGAAAAAACCCAACCGACGAAAAAGGTTTAATGTCACAAGCGTATACTAACTAAAGAGAAGTTCCCTTTGGGTAGAAAAAAAAGGCTTCAATTATCCACTTCTTCACGACAGACTGTGGTTTCATATCGGCTAACCAGCTAGCCCGTCGCTACTTCCTTTCTCTCGCCTCCACAGGAGCAGTCTGAGCGGCGGAAAAAAAGTTGGAGGAAAAAAAAAAAAGGCTCGAGCCAGATTGAGTTGAACGTGGGCACCCTGTTGCGCCCACGCATTCATTATTAAACAGCGCCCTCTGCTGGATACTATGGGCGGTACAGCTAGGTAAGACAATGACGTCAGTAACATGACGGACATGGCCTGCAGATTAAAAACAAAAAACAAAAAACAAAAAACAATTTTTTTTATAAATACATCGTGGCCAATATGTATTTCATCATATATCGCTTCTACCATAACTGTATAGTCACAGCCGCCATTCAGCTGTATCAAATGCTTTGCGAATTGTGACTGTCCTTTGTCGTTATAAATAACGACAAATTTAGCAAATTTGCTAATATATGCCTGTACGTTAAGGCATTCTTTATATAGATGTGTAAAAAATAAACTGCACACAGTTCATATCTGATACCACTGGTTTAGGTGCCAATGCTAGTTTTATGGAACCTTGAAGTTTACACCATGTCTATGACAGCTAAGCCATACGTTATATTCTATGTATACTGTTTTAAACAAACAACGCACTATCCCGCATTATTGCTGGGTTTGAAAAGTTTGAGAGTTCGTTCCGAACAGACATCTGTCCTTAAATGAAAGTAAATATTAAAATGGCCAATGGCTTTATATTAAGGGGTGGTAAATAGTTCAGGGGCCCGTTTCAGAAAGCGGGTTTTCAAAACTTGGAGTTATAACCTAAACTCAGGATTGTCAAACTCTGAAATGTCAGAGTTTTTTTCGGTTTCAGAACACGTATTAAGAGTTGGTTAAATGAACTCTGAGTCAGAGTTACCTTGAGTTACCCTCGTGCACGGGGATATAAAAAGCCTTATCAATGGAACGCAGATAACGTGATTCGCCATGGCAACAAGTAGAAAACAAACCTTAAACATCACACTTCCCGTTGGAGATGGAGGATTTCATGAGCTCAAACACCGAAAATGCGCATATCTTCAAGAAAAAAAAGTTCCATGAGTGATCATTAATTGGAGAGAGAGATTAAATAAAAGAAAGAAATGTTTGGTTTTGAGTGTTCCACTCATTTAACATTTCTATACGTGTGTTTGCGCCACAGGTGCAACCAAACAGGCACAAAACGGACTTAGCAGAAAGTTAAGATGAAACACAAAAATATAGTTCAAATATGTAAGACATAATTTAAATACAAGCCATCGTGGTGTTGTTTATCCTGTCCTCATTAAACAGCGTTCAGTCGCTTCATTTACCTTGTGATAACTATCTTTAATTAATTAGAGAAATCCCCTAAACAAAGAAAAAGCCAAATCTTTAGCCTTTCCATCACTGTCAGTATTTAGTATTGTCTATATGAAAGCCTAACATTAAATGCCTGTTATACATGCATGTCTCCAAATTTGTGTTTTCTGATTATGTTTAAATTTTATCTCCATTACAGCAACAGAAAAAAGGCTAAGATGATCCAGCGCCACCTAGTGTTGGCTCACTAAATGCCACCCGTTAATCATAGATACAATTTGACACTGTTTTTTCTTGTAGAAGGAGTTCTATGGTTGGCTGCTGTTGCTTTCAGATATCAACCACTTCAATGATTAAAGTGATACCTGCAATTCTGTGGAACACTTCTATCAGATGTCTGGGTTGTCTGTGACTTTTTAAAACTGCAAACGTTTTTCAAAATCGTTTGAGTGCAAGAGTAACGTTAAAGACAGCCCGACGGTCACCTTGGACACATGCTCACCGATATTACTTTACAAAAAACAAACAAACAAACAAACAAACAAACAAACAAACAAACAAACAAACAAACAAACAAACAAACAAAACTTTGGCAAAAAAAAAAAAATAGAGATTAAAAAACAAACAAAAAATGAATCACTATACAAAGATCAATACAATGCTCCGAGAGCCAATAGGAGCGATGTGAGGGCTGAGAATGCTGTTAAATAAACTATCCAGGGTGCAAATGAATCGGGAACGCTCACAGAAGTTCCCATGGGGGCTTCATCAAACGTCTAATCGGGGCGGACCTTCCTCTCCCGGCAGCTGCAGGCTTTAAGAGCTGCAGAAACTCGGGCTTATATGGAACTAACCTACTAGCGAGCAGAGTCTTCTCACGGAGTGTGTAACTGGTGTGTAGCTGGTGTGTAACTGGTGTGTAGCTGGTGTGTAGCTGGTGTGTAAGCGGTGAGTGACTCAAAGTTAGGCTGAAGCTGCTTCCCGAAACCGAAAACCCTGAGTTTGCCTCATTAACTCAGAGTTTTCGCTAAACCCGCTTTCTGAAACGGGCCCCGGGTTAGTTTCACGGAATATGTTACCCGGGTTACTGACTCAGAGTTAGGCTGAACCGGCTTTCTGAAACTGAAAATCGTGACCTGAAGGTGTGTGTAATAAAGCTGCAGAGCCACCAGATGCTGACTGTTTAACACCAACAGAGCACAGCCGCCACACTCAGGCACAAGTGTTCCACAACGGCACATCTGAACAACACAAAACCACCAAGAGATATTTATCAAACCCAGTAAAAGTTTAAATCTTTTCACCAAAACACAAATTAATACTTACATGATAAATATTCATATGTAGGAGAAAAATATTTTCTGCAAATATTTTGTCCCATTTTGATTCATTGATTCGTTCATTTATTTAAATAGACTGATCACAACATTGTTTTCCTTTCAGGTTTTGTGTTATCACATGCATACTTTTAAAAAAGAAGGCCATTTTTTTTATTCCCACAATAAATTTTAAAAATGAAATACATTACTTCTCTGTTACATCGACTTAATTCTTCATGTTTAATGTGTTAAAACACAGCAGATTAAAAGAGTGAATCCACATTAAGTTTTTACATTAATGAACTGCTACTGTAAATAATAATAATAATAATAATAATAATAATAATAATGATAATAATAATAACAACAATAAGAAGAAGAAGAAGAAGAAGAAGAAGAAGAAGAAGAAGAAGAAGAAGAAGAAGAAGAAGAAGAAGAAGAAGAAGAGTGGAACATGACTCTGCTACACATAATTATAGGAGCTTTGGGTCTTGGGAAGTGAAGTTGTGGTACTGAACTTGAATTTGTTATAGTCACAGTAACACTAAATCAGCAGCAGCTTCATCAGTAAACAGATTTGCTTGACTGAAGTGACAAAAACAATGACTAAGTGTTTGTGCTATTACTTGCTGTTCTTTATTCCTGTTTCAAACCTGCAATCATTTTGCACTTCACTTCCTGATCTCAGATGCGGTGATGCAGCAACCCCACAGAAACAATAAAAGCTTTTTCTTGAGCTCAGCTTTGCACGCATTCAAAACCTGAACCATCCAGTTATCAGTTGATTTAAAATTTACGCCTGTATCAGAAGATCTGATAGTTGCATATCAATATTTAAACTAACTTTGAAGCTGTTTCAGTGTGGGACAAATTAAGTTTTGACTCCTGCACTGACTGAACACGCTAACACCAGTGCAGCTTATACTCTAAATGCGCCTGCTAATATTAGACAAGATGGCACAATTATTTTGACAAAACCATAGCTTTTATTGTGTTCTGCTTTTTCTTTTCTTTTTCCTTAATAAAAGAGATTTTTGAATTTTCCCACACTTGAATAAAGAGCATTTCATTTCTAATCATTCACATGATTGGGCACTGTGCAGTTCTTACTGTGCACGCTGTGTTTTAATGTTTGTGTTTGTTCAGGTTCTTTCATGTTGTCTAAGCATAAGAACAAGTGCTCCAGTCATCTCTCCTCCACACTTGGTGGCGTGTCAGTGAATGTTCTCAGTCATCCAGAGATCTTTAAGAATTCGCAAGATCAATTAACCCACGGACACGAAACCAGCAGCCCGGTTGTGACGTCCACGAAAATTTTACATTCTTGCACCACATACACTCTGCTACTGACTGCTGGATTCTCTCAGCACTTCTTGAACTTCTATCATTGTGAGGACTTTCACTGACAATGACTTCACCAGCTGCACCGTAACCATCACAACAATCTAACAGAAACCCTAACCTAAACCCGACTCTAACCTTAACCTTACGACCACGTCTGAATGCTCAAACACACACATTTTCGTCACAGCGCCAGAGTCATTGCTTGAATTGTTTTTAATTTAGAACACACGCCCACACTCTTTTCACCAGATAGTTGTGGTTGGCAATAGACACCCTATACTTTCAGGGGAGGGTGTTTTTAACAGTTGAAGGCGTTGGTGACACCTCAGTTCATAGTAAATCTGTTTTGTTTTTTTTGACAGGCTGACAGCGTAAGTAAATCTACAAATAATGAGAATTTTATTCTATACCACCTAGGCATATTTTATTTTTGTGCACCTGAGAACTGAAAAAGAGAAGTCATGTTAACCAAAGGGGTTATTTATATTTCAAGGGGAAGGCATGCTAATACGCCCCAGTAGTGCACCCCAGAGTGGTTCATTCTGCTAATGCAAAACACACAGGTCTGAACTCATGATGGAAGATCATAGAGATGATCTAAAACTGTAAAAACAACAGCAATATTTTCCAGTGAGCATGAAAATGAAGAGCTGGAGCATGGTGGTCATGCAGGGAGGGGCCCACACTCTGATCTGAGGGTTCCTGTTTTGAACTCTGAGAAAAATTGAGGGCTTGGCTATAAGTGCAAGTGAAATTCTTGCCACATGTGTTACGGAAAAAAAAAAGAAATATAACTGAGTCATGTTACTTCACAAAAGTTGAACAGCACAATTTATGCTGCATGTTTTGAAAGAGCTTTTCCCGTACTACAGGCCGGCTTGGGCAATAACACTGATACTTCGGTGTGGTCAAATCTGTGTTCGTACTGAGAAAACATGATGTTTTCTACTTCAGCGCGGCTCCGCAGCATCAGATAAAGCTAAAATGATAGATAAAAACCCCACACACCTGCTTTTCTCTGTAACCGTGCGTAACCCCGTCTATGCTGTGTTTTGGGTGTGGTGCGTTTGTGTGAGACCTCTGCCCTTATTGGGCTTACTTCCCCATCAAAAGCGTGCTGCAAACCTTTGCATCTCCTCATACGCTCAGCATCCTCAGCAGCGGCCAGAGTAAGTAGACCTGAGCTTTACCTTCTCTCACCAGTGATGGACAGATTTACATTTTTTTTTGTGCAACATAAAAATAATGCATGTAACATTCTTGCATTGCAATTCTGTCTAATATAATATCTTGTGTGTGCATTTATTTATGTATTTACGTATTTATTTATTTATTTTTACATTTTTACATTTATTTTCAACTAAAATGTGTATTTAATAACAAACATTTAGATTAACACTTATTAATGCACTCCAAGAATTTGATATTCTTGTCAAAACCATTGTGCCGTTGATGGGAGGGGGCTTTAAATGCCCTCCACAGCTGCTCTATCATCCTGTGTTAACCACAGCAAGGCGTGGCACACATGGGAGGCATTTAAATGATGCCTTCAAATTGTCTGAAGCACCACAATGAGGAAGCTCCTGCATTTGTCACAGTGAGGTTTCTATTTAATTTTCCAGGCCACCCTGCTGACATTAATCTTGTGCCTCCTTCTTGTGCGTTCTCAGGTGTGTGTTGTGCACGTGCAGAGAGCTCAGGTGGTTAGAGTGTGTTGCTAGCCTGTGTGAATACAGGATTTCCACACTAATTCCCCAGTTGCTCGACTTAGCGTGCTCACCTAGAGTGCTGATGCGATGGCTGTCCCAAAAACCTTCACAGATGTCCTCACCTCCCTCGTGTCACCCTCCTCATGCCCTCACGCGTACACCTTTCCTGCAAACCTGTCATCCACCTCCAGTCTCAACTACGTGATTCTGTGGCATTACAACCACACAGGCCGCCTTCAGAATAGAACCACGTCAAACGACCACACCCGCATCAGCACCACCACACTCCTCTTCCTCTCTTTGAGTATCTTCATCATTCTGGAGAATCTCCTGGTCCTGGTGGCCATCATCTCACACATCCGCCACAGCCGCCGATGGGTTTACATCTGTATCGCCAACATCACCCTCAGTGACCTGCTCACTGGCACCGCTTACGTGGTCAACATCTGTTTATCTGGCAGCAGCACGTTCCACCTCAGCCTCCCTCAGTTGCTCTTCAGAGAAGGGATGCTCTTTGTGGCCCTGGCCGCCTCCATCTTTGGTCTTCTGCTGATCGCTGTGGAGCGGTACTTGACCATGATTAAGCCGCTGCCCCAAAAGTCTGCTCGGAAAAGCTACTGCAGGATCTTCAGCTTGGTGGCGCTCTCCTGGTTCATGGCGTTGGTGATTGGCTTCCTCCCCCTACTGGGCTGGAACTGCATTTGCAGCATGGAAGCATGCTCCACCCTCCTCCCTTTGTACTCCAAAAGCTACATCTTTTTCTCCCTCATCATCTTCTTCATCATCCTCCTGGCTATCGGCGTGCTGTACGGGGCTATCTACTGCCACGTGCACAGGAGTGCACAGCTGTGTCAGCAGCGTAGCCGCCAGCGCCCCTTGGCTCTGCTGAAAACAGTGATCACCATTGTTGGGGTCTTCATCATCTGCTGGGCGCCGCTCTTCCTGTTGCTGCTGGTGGACTTCTTCTGTGTGTCTCGCCAGTGTGGCCTGTTGTTTACTGCCGACATCTGCATCTCCCTCGCCGTCCTCAACTCTGGCCTCAACCCCATCATCTACGCTCTGGGCAGCAGCGAGATGAGGAGGGCCATCGCAGAGTTGCTGTGCTGTTGCTGCCTGCGGTCCGGCTTCTGCCACCCCGACACCTTCACGTCCAAGGAGACCAGCAGCACCTCTGAGAACAGGAAGGACAACCTGAGGAACAGTTTCAACAGGTTCAGAAATCTGAGCGTGGCATCCCCGCCGTCAACTCCGAGCAAGCCCCGGAAGGCACCCAAAAAGTACCGCCTGAGCTCCACCACAAGCTGCCTGTCAGTTTCAAGTAGTTAAACCGCAACGTGCTTCCCTCCCAAACAAACAAGACTCATGCATTGTATCCTCCCAGTTTTGGTTTGAATGTTCAAGAGTTTGCTGCTTGCAGGTGCTTGTACTTATGTTTGCTGTCAGAAAATGTTACATTATGCTTCATAATATCACAAACAGAAGAACTTATATAATCAAAAGTTATTTTCCTTATTGCACTGACCTCTGGCTGCTGTTTAATTTTACATGAATAAAAGAAACATAGAATCCATATTGGCAGCTTTTTATACTGAAATGAACAATGCATGTATATTCATGCATATATCGACATATGCATACATTGTGATGTAGTTGAATGTATAAATATAACTGTAGACATGATAAATAAAGTATGTTTTCCCTAGTTGGTGCATGTCCTTTCTCACGCATTTCTGCTCATGCACTATATGTCATTCTCCAGGAGTTCTGGAAAATGATGGAGCAAGTCTGGATCATGTGCTCGGCAGACACTTATTTACATTTTATATCTTCACATGGAAATATATGTATTAAGAACTCTGATGTGAAATTCACATAAAACACTGTCGTCACTACTCAAGTGTTAACAGAAACCGATGAGATCTTATCAGTACTTTCTGTCCACATCAAGGTGGTGATATTTAAAAAACAAACAAAAAACCCTCCAAAAAACAAAAGAAAAGTCAAACTCTTATTTACCATAAATGACATTTAAATGCCTGATAATAGCATCGCAGAGCAAAACCTTTCATGCACATCATGCATCTGCAGTGTGATAAGACATCGGAAGAGCTATAGCAACGCCCTGACTGAGTGCACATGGAAGCCTCTGCAGCAGCTGATGAAAACCAGATCATTAACCAGATCAGTCACACATTTATGTCTTCTAGAAGACAAAAATCTATCTATCTATCTATCTATCTATCTATCTATCTATCTATCTATCTATCTATCTATCTATCTATCTATCTATCTATCTATCTATCTATCTATCTATCTACCTACCTACACCAAGGTCCATCTATAAATTCCTATTCTTTAAGTTAGAAAAGTTAGATTTTGTAGCATAAAGAAGAATATAAGGGGATGAGAAAAACCTCTAACCAGAAATAGCTGCACGCACCTCAGCTAAGTCAACCTACACAAAACTTATGCAGCCTAAACGTGCACATCCACACCCGACTGTATGTACTGCATGTGTATGTTTACACACCATACTTGCATTCTTTAGATGCATGTCACACATGTAGATTAACATCCAAGTCACAGATCTGGACAGTGTGACTGAGAGATGGAGGGAGAAGGAGTTCTCTTATGAATTCCTATCTTTATATTTAAGACGAGGGGATACTCCTCTCTCTTCCCAGGTCCTGGAAGGGCTCCAGGTCCGGTGCCTGATGAAAAAGCTGCAGCAGATTCCAGCCTTTATTAGCTCTCCGGTCCATCCCATTTGACATGTGGCTGATCATCAGGCCGCTCCCCTCACAACGAGGCCTCCGCTCTGCTTCGAGCGGGCTGGGATCAGTCAAAGGCGGTTGCGTGCAGGCATGGTTCTGTCTTTGGTAATTATCTCGCCGGCTCTGCATCCAGGTGTTCAGCAGACAGTTAATGATGTACTGTGTGAGCAGACGGGAAAGTGGTGGGTGAGGCAGGGCAATGCAAGCAGCATGGCTGTGCTGTGCACTGTTTGTCCACCAGTTTAAGTCTGGACCATAGTCCGGACCGTTTGTTGTGCTACGACTTGAGAGGAAATGGTTCTTAGAGTAACACCAGTTTGTGATCACAGCAAGCGGCAGGAATATTTTGGATTTTACCCAAAGGTGAGGCTTGAGCTGCCTGGACTGCCACCTGCTGGTGGGCTGACTAAGGGGTGACCAACCCAGACTTTCTGCATTAGTTACACACAAATACAAACTTAAAGCTCTGTCTTAAAGATGGTTTCTTTTATTTAATTATTAATTGAAATGAAGTTTTTTTTAGCAAAAAAGTTAGCCGGTTCATATGCTCGCTGTAAAATGGCCACCAGAAAGGACGCAGCAAGCATGGACGTGTTTTCTGTGATCGTCGCTCTGACTTCAGCCTGACAGGTCCTGCTCAGCTTCACCCACAGTGTCTCATGTCTGGCTAAAGGCCTCAGCCTGTGTTTGTGATCACAATTTCTATACTGTTTGTCATGAAATCTAATTATATGAATGTGAAATTGAGTTACTGCTTCTATGCCTGGCCAGGCTGAGCCAAATAAGACTTCTGGAAATTGAGAATAAACAGCGTGGCCTCGCGCCACCAACGTCTCCGTATGCATAAGTTCAACAACAGGATGCGGTTAGATTTTCAATAATACCTCTGAAAAAAACTGACTCTTTTATGTGTGTAAGACTGTGATCTTTTGACTGTGAAACTGAATATTATCGATGTCGCTCTTGCTGTTTCTCACTTTAAGCGAGATTTTAGTTAAAGTTGTAGGATGTTCTAGGCATCCTGTTAGCTCCACTCTACTTCTTTGTGCTGCTAACAATAACTAAAGTTTTTACAGGATGCAATGAATCAACAATTAAGGATTAAGGTTTTTTCTGGCTAATCACTTGAGTAAGAGTGAAATCAAGTCAGCTAATTACACCAACAGGTCAGAAATAAAGGTCAATGCTGGAAAATCTTGACCCCACCTGTGCAAATTATAGACTGGGAGCCAGAGCCAGACCAAAGTAATTATGTGTAGTCTCCAGAAAACTGCAACAAACTGCATATTTAATCTAATGTGAACAGAGGGCACTCATCAAGGTGTCTTTTCCTTTGCAGAACAAGGTCAAGCCATTCTTATCGGGTCTTTCTCAAACACGCAGAAATATGTGGTTTATTTAACCAGCTTGCAAAACCTCATTCCCGTTGTCGGACTTCATCACGTCTGTCCAAATATCCACTTTTGTGCCTACTATCGTACCCAGTTGATCAATGTGTTTGCAGTTCCTGCTCGCATTATGTTCTCACAGCGAGGACAGCAACACAAAACGGAACAGGAACCCACTGTATGTCCACAGGAACAAATCAAACATTTGCACAAGGCTCCCTGCCTTTTGTCGTGTCTCTTCCTGTCAGCAACACCTGGTTTACAGATCTGGTTCATCTGTCTCTAAACCGGAGGTGCGTATAGAGAGGAAACTGCTTTATTTGACTACTTCATGAGTAGATTTGAATGCCAAGGAATAAATAAACAAATAAAAAACTGAGAGCAAAAATGTCCTGCTTCCTAGCTGTGATACTCATTCATTGAGTGACACGTTTGTCCCCAGACTGAATTGAACAGTCTGTTTCAAAGTCGGGAACATGCGAAACCGATATTCTGAATTGCATCAGTGCGGCTGTAAATCCTTCCACGTAAACCTCCCATTTCAAAAGACTGTCAGCTTTCTTCTCCTCACACGGACGCTCCTCTTGAGTTGATTTGAGCTCCTGGATGTTCTCTGCAGGTTTGGAAGCCTGTGTTTTTCCCATGAGGACACAGGCATGGAAAACACAGGAGGTTTGCAGAACAGATGCTCCCGCTCGCCACTAAACCAGACAAACCCGCTGCTGTTGGTCAGATGCACATGGACGCACATTGCAAAGTCAAAAGGGGTGAACGGAGCAGATTAGGGCCATTAAAATAATCACGTCGTGCCGCCTGGTAAGCCTGAAGATGAAAATAATATTTACGTCGCTATGGAGGACAAAGGGACAGCTGGAGGCCTTTTTCTGGAAAGCTGTTTGTGTGGATGCTAATCAGTGAGTTTCAGACAGCCTGCAACATAACGAGAAAACGACAGAATGAACCTTTTTGTCACATGGAATGATGTTATTTTATTTTGTCAAACAGGAACCCAGTAAGCTGCATTATTGTTTCAAAGTAAAAGGCTTGCTTTCAAAGCTAGGCTTTGGTTTCTGAAGCCATTTATCTTTAAGAATAAAAACAACGGAAAACTTGTGTCAAAGTTTTAATGAAACAAAAGCTTCCTCATATTTCCCAAAACTAAAACAAGGCTTGATTAAAACCATTCTGTAATGGTGATTTATGCTCATTTCTTTCATTCCTGCTGCAGCCTGTATCCCTCCCGGGGATCAATTATGTTTTGCGGAGTAAATCACAATGAGAATTCTTTCTCAGGTGTAAACACACTTTATTCCTTTTAATTAATGCGGCAAAAGAAACGGTGCTCGAACGAGTAACACCAAATCACAGCTCCGACGGTTGGTAGTACAAGTGACATTTACAATAATGCCTTTGCAGTCCGTCATGTTCACTCTTGGTAAATGCTGATGCAAATTACAGTGAAATTAGACACTCAATGCCACACACCAGGAATAACAAAACGTGATTAGTCTTTGGCTCCCTGAGGGGGACCAAGCACGCTGCGTGTAGAATATCACAGCTTCTATTCACATCTGTCACCAGACCTTTGGAGAAGGAAACCTTGTGTGCTGCCGGATTTGCGCTACCAACCAGGGAGACGCGGGCTAACCAACTTCTTGTTCAGACAACAACCGCACGGGTGTGTCCTAGGATTAAGGAATGTCAAGCGATCCACGGTAGAGAGCCATGGTCCAGATACTTCCTGCCACTGCAAAGCCTTCAGAAAGCATCTTAAAAACAGCTGAAATAGACAGACATGCTGCTCTCTGGAGTGGAGATGCAGCGAGAGGATTCTGCATCGTGTGTGTTACTGTTATTTACTGCTGTTTTCATCTGTCCTGTGGTAGAAACACCGCAGCAGGGATTCAGGCGGTGGCATTGCTTTAAATGCAACTCTGGAGACCTCCTCTGAGGATCATTTACTAGGGGAAAGGGCGTGTTGTAGGGGGTTGATCATTGCTTGAGGTTGTTTATCATTTTGACCTCATTTTGTTGCACAAAGCAGGTAACTGCACGGGCAATGACGCTAATTTTATGGTAGCAGTAAGAGCAGGAGCTAGCAGGCCTCTGTGCAGATGCATCTGCACAGTTTATCTGCCTCAAAAACATAGCGAAAGTCAGGCCTGAAGTCAGGCCAGACAAGGACACACATGGCACCGAATCAATGAGCACATCATTTTGTCACAGCACTTTGGCAAGAATGCAACATTTATCTGCCGAGCTTCAAATTACCGGTGATATTGCATTTGTTGTCAAATGATCCGTAGAGTTGTTGGACAAGGGCAGATTCATCAGTCTCTCTAATGACTTTCCGTTTTGCTGCAAAATCGCCAGGACGAAGCCTTTTTCTCCAGCTGAGTGAAAATTAATGTGGTCATGGGGGGGAGCAGCGCTAGCACTGATAATGAGGACTGCTGTGTGACATTTACCATAGAGGCGCAGCAGACGTTTCACCGGGATTATGTGACAATAGACTCAGCTCTTATTGTTGCCTTTGATAGCAAAAAGAGAGGAGAGAGAGAGAGGGAGAGGGAGAGAGAGAAAGAGAGAGAGAGAGAGCCAGGCCAACTGCAGCAGAAGGAGCAAAAAATAAATCAAATTTTGTAGAAAAAAAACTAAGCTCCATAAATCTGAAAAAGTTTTGTTCTTTAAAGAATCAAGAGAGTGACATGTTTTGTGTTGAAGAATAGACTGCTGAAATAAACATGAACTGGGCCGAACAGAAGACAGACAGAAGCTGTATTTTGACGCCGGGCCGACGCGTCTCCGGACCCACCTCATCTGTTTATACATTCATATTCCAGCAGCGGTTTCAATGCCATCATCTGACGCGCCAGACCTCTGGGATCTGACTGTCAGCGGGGCCTCTGACTCAAGGTTATCGCCCTGCTCTCTGCGGGCGTCTCTGGGTGTCAGGAAAAGAGAAAATCTGCACACTGAGATGTGTGTGTGTGTGTGTGTGTGTGTGTGTGTGTGTGTGCGTGTGTGTGTGTGTTTCTGCGTGGATCCTGATGGAGAGGAGGCTGCACTCCTGTTCCTGCTGAACTGAGCCAGTTTTCCAGTAAAACACTGATACCAGTTCAGTAGGCACAGGAGGGCACAACCCAGACGTGACTGAAGGGTGCAGCCAGCGAGCTGAAAACCACTATTTTCATAAAGTTGTAATAAAATCCTAGCATTCACTGAGAGATTGGAAGAATTCAACATCCCTGCTAAAATATGTCAATTATTAACAATATGGCCGGTATGATGATGAAGGGGCGAAGGAGCTTATTCTTGCATGATGTTTTTATGTGAATTGTTAATAATATACTGTCAGTCGGTAGGTAAATTCCTTTTTTTTTAGTGCAACAAAAGGATTAAAAGTAATTATTTTGCATCCCTTCTTCATCTGGATTAGAATTAGAAGACAGGACTCTTTTTTTGTTTAATAAGATTTACATGTGTACTGTAACTCACCCATGGCTGATTTACTCTGTTTTTGTTTTTTTAAAATGAGCTCCAGGATTTAAAAATTTATCTCTTTAATAGCTTTAATGTCACGCTGGGAACATATTTCATCAGATCCGGGAAAACGAGTATTAAAATAAATAATCTGATAATAATAAACTCTTTGATGCTTTTTTTTTTCTGAGTCTGTTTGGGGGGGAAATCCCTGCAGGGTTGAGGCTGAACCGCCACCAATATGTGGTGGAGATTAAATTTCTTGTCACTCTTTGATAAAGATTTGAATGAAGAAGAAGTGAAGCTGCTGTTGCACGACGCCCTGGATAGATTTACCCAGGCAACATATTCTCTGAATGATGGCTGTAACTGAACCTCTGTCCCCTGGCCTGTTTGGAGTGTTGATTGGTCTTCGTGGTGTAATTATGGGATACCGATTAACCAGCAGACTGTGCAGACACACGTCCTTAGCACAGCAGTCACCTGAGACAAAAATCTGCAAAGACCAGCAGGCTGGACCTGTTGGCATGAATATGCAGTTATTTTTGTGAAGCGGCTGGTTTCTGCATAAGCGGCTGGCACACGAGACTGTCATTACTCCTGAGCAAGCACTGGAATTAAAGTGGGCATGCCCAGACGCTCCCCATGCCGCTGCAGTCTCAGCAGATTCGGTGGCACCTTTATGCCGATGATATGGGAATGGTGTAGACCCTGGGTGGGGGATCATGCACGTGCACTGTGACAGAAGCTGGGCAGTCAAGAGCGGGAAGTTTTCATGCCAAACTGCATTTCTCTCCCTTCTTTCCTTTCTCAACACCTAATCTGTCCTCGTTCCTCCGCTCCGCCCTTCTCCTTTCTTCATATTCAAGATCATCGAGTTCTTTCCATTCACCGGGCCAAATCCGCTCTGCCGAATCAACTATTTCACCTCAGGCACTGAACTTAGCCACTGTGAACAACACATAGCAGGGATCAATGCTCACCAATTAGCTAAGCTCTGTGCCTTCAGCAAGTGGGTGGCTGAGTTCTGAGGGAACAGTGACTCATGCAGGCTTTTACGTGACTGCACACCGCAAAGGTTCCGAGCAACGCCCGAGATTTCAGATTCCCCTTTTCCAGCCTCAGAGCGCACTGCCGGAGGAAATTAGACCAGGGTTGTGATCTGTAACCTGATGCATTTGCGTCAGCATCATCCGGCTAAGTGGGAAACTAAACCTCTACGGGCAGATTTTAAAAAGTGGAAATTAAGAAGCCAAAAAAAA
>BJFM01000512.1:38452-40085 GCA_016586285.1 Arothron firmamentum | reverse complement strand
ACAGAAGAACAACATGGCAGGCAGAGGTCTGCTTGGTACATTTTTCTCTGGCTGAATCAGACAAAGAAGGTTTTGTGTCGCATGTGCGAGACTGAAGGAGGCCTTTAAGTGACAGTTCTGAAGGCTTCCCTGTAATGTTCCTGCATTCATTCACAACAAAGTCTTTGGGGGAAATTCCCCAGTGTTAGATGTCAAGGTGATTTCTCCAGAAAATCAGCTCCGGCTCTCAGTCGCACGTTATCCTGTCTGGGGAAAATGCGGAGACATCGCTGGGATAAAGGCTGCATGTGTGAACGGAGCCCAGTAGTGCACGTTTGACGGACAACTCTATGATTAGGAGAGTTGATTATTAACGTGACAGATACTGAAGTGTGAAATACGAGTCTCATTCCTCAGTCGGGGAGCGTCGACGAGTCGCTGCCAATTTATCTGGAGTTCATCTAAATTTCAGCGGGATGAACTGGACCTCACACTGGGGCACGGACAGCCCTTTCCCATGTCCCATTAACGGTAATCCATTTTGCATCGCCTTGATTACATTTATCTGGGGATGAAATTTCAGGCGAAAATCAATCATTACCAACTTTCTTGGAAACGAAACAAGAACAAGACGCACCAGAGTAAACACGTCCGAGGCCTTCCAGCCAAAAGGTACGTCATGGGGTAAATGAAACAATGATCCAGCCCTGGGTGCTGGCAGGAGCACAATGCATTACAGTGCATGATGGGAAATGGCACTGCTGCATTAGATCCTGCCAAAGGAAACCTGAATCTGATAGCAGTACCCATCTCAGCTATTAGCTAAGAGCTGCGGATATGCTGATAACGTTAGGAAAACCTCTCAGAAAGAACCTGAGATCAAAGCGAGGCCGAGCACAGAGCGAAAACACGTATAAAAACATGGATAAAACGCTGCTGGAGGGGTCAGCTGTGCCTTGATAATGCGTTCGGGTGCGATGGAGTTAAAGATGGTCCCGCTGAAGAAGCAGTTTTATACCTGTCTGAACTCAACCAACTGCTTTTATTTTGGACACACCCTGAACATCCTGATGTGTCTGACAGCACCTGTAAGAACAAAAGCACTTCTATAACCGTCGCCAACGGTAACGCAGGCGGCAGCGGCGGGACAGCCTGGTGGAACATCTCTTTTATTGGGATTGCCAAAGGTTGGGGCTGTTTCGACGCATCCGTCTGCAGAGCGCCTGCAAAGGCCAAACGTGTTGGCGCGTTGGAATCATGACCTCTGTAACACGCAGGGTCCCTCCCACTCCAAGCATGCAAGCTCTCCACAAACGAATGCCTGTTTTTCCACAACACATGGCTTCAATTGGAGGGCCGCCGCCACTGCCGCCGCCACTGCCGCCGCCGCTGCCGCTGCTGCTGCTGCTACTGCTGTGTCTGCAACTGAGAAGACGAAGAAAGAAAAAAAAAACAGGCAGGCGATTCTCAACAAACCCAATTATGAAATCAGAGGCTGGCAGACAAATTGAGCTGGCAGTGTCCCTTTATCACGGGTGGGTTGCCAGAAGAAGATGACTATATGCTTTTCTTCACATATGTAAAAAGGTTCGCACGTAAATTCTCTCTGCACAAGCTGTTTACTGGCCGTAAAAAAGTGAATATGAACCAGCCG
>BJFM01000512.1:28452-33452 GCA_016586285.1 Arothron firmamentum | reverse complement strand
GCCTACACTTGAGAGGGGAGGGAGCATATTTATGCACACACACACACACACACACACACACACACACACACACACACACACACACACACACACACACACACACACACACACACACACACACACACACAGATTTACTAAATGGTTTTATGTGGAAATGGACACATATGTTCCGTAATGCTGCAGAACCTTGGGCTATAAGCCGTCTGAAGAGGGAAATTGTGCATGATGCATGTTGCCTGTGGGACTCTTGCTCAGGGTGCTCCAGCTGAAGTTTCTAATATTTCTCAGGAAAGACCATCTGTAGCCAGGTTTACAGCAGCCACATGTGCGTTCATTTCAAACACACACACACACACACACACACACACACACACACACCCTCCTCCTCTCTGTCTAATGCAATAGATTACACATCTCTTTTTGTGTTTTATGAGACAGTTTTCCGATTCATTCAGATGGATATTGGATTTCTCCTAGCCTGAACAGACCGGGTGTACCTAATAATGTTAACAATGGTTCAATTATTTCCTCAGTGTTTCAGTCATGACTGTGAGGCAGCGTGAACAATACCAAGGCCCTGGGCACTGCAAATGTTATTAATTACACTTACATTTTTACATTCTCTCTGCAACGACTGAAATCGGGATTGACAGCTTTGCATAGGGACATAAAACTTTAAATAAGAAAGCGCGCGCGCGTGTGTGTGTGTGTGTGTGTGTGTGTGTGCGTGCGTGCGTGCGTGCGTGCGTGTGTGCGTGTGTGCGTGTGTGCGTGTGTGTGTGTGTTAGAGCATACAGAATTGGCTGTTTGGCTCTTCTCATGTGAGGGAGTCCTCAGGTACTAGGACGATACATTATTGCCAGGAGCTGAGGGAGGGGGGATACATAGGTGATTGGGTGGTATAAAGTTGGCACACACACACACACACACACACACACACACACACACACACACACACACACACACACACACAGCTTTGACACAAATTCAAGAAACACACAGGGACACCTCGTTTGTATAATAAGTTACATTTGTGATTTTCCATCAGAAATGCCAGTCAGCCAGTCAGTCAGTCAGCCAGTCAGTCAGTCAGTCAGTCTGTCTGTCTGTGTCCAGATGAAAACAATTCAATACAGCTTGATAATTACTGTGAAATTGTGTAAAGAGATTTATGGAGCCTGCTGACATTAATGATCTCCTGTTTTTCCCTGTAGCACTGAGGCAGCTTTGTTTTTGTGTGAGAGGGGGGGAAAAGCTGATTAGCTGCACTTAATCAGACTGTGGACTGTACACAAAGATGGGCAAAACAAGCACTCCTAAAAATTGAAATCATAAGTGTGAAGGATATGAGAAGAATGGCTCATTTTAAATTGATTTGCAGTGTAATTTTGTTTGAAAATCTGGCGCCAGTATTCATCCTATGACCCACTTCAATTATGACCGTGGAATAATATGGAAAGGAATTGCTCTACTATAAGAAGGAATGTGATTTGTCAGCCTTTTATAGGCCAGAGGCCCATATTAGGGGTGACCATCAACAAAAATGTGAGGTTTATTCTCCTGTCATGTAACATCATCAGAGACTGATCCAGGCACACCTGAAACCCCTGAAATTGTTACACTTTCAGGACTGAGAGCTGCTGCTGGTATAGTGATGCTAAATAATGAAAGGATCCATCACTTTGAAGCAGCTTGAGGGGGCACCTTCAGCAGAGTCTGGGCGCTTCTCCTCCACCTCCAGTTAGTAACAATTTAAATAATCTTAGAAACTGAAGAGAATATTTATAAGTATGGCTTTTGAAGTGAGAAATAAAATGACCATACTAACTGCTGTGCTGATGTGACATATGGCTGTAACTGTTGCCTGGGGTCGCCCTCCATGGCTGCACCACCATGACTGTATGTTAGCTCAAAAAAAGAACTCTGATATTTGACAGTTGGGATCTAACAAATGCAAATTTTTTAAATGTATCTATCTGAACAAACTATCCGACAACAGACCTCTGAGGTACTTGTGGCCATTTTGTTTCTCAATAGAAGTAAATTTAATGGATCACTTCTCGGTAATCATGTATCACCATCCTGGACTTCATTATTAATGGAATAACTGCAGATTCCCTCTGCTGCTCACCCAGCACCATTATCTCACACAAGTTTGCCATAATAGGGCAGTAAAAATACTCTTTAACAACTGCTAAAATCACCAGTTAATATTTGCACTTTTACATGTTAATTATGATCACATGACCGGTCGATCTCAAAGTCGGTTGAGTTAGATGAGCAAAACTGCGGCTGGATCAGGATCCTTTAGCCGATGCCTAATTTCTCTTTCTCTTGCTCCATCACTTCACTGGTTGGCCTGATCCCTTCGATCCGTGAAGTGGGAGCGAGCACCCAGCTGTGGGGGCAGAGCGCTCCTCGTGTGCTCCAGGGCTGCCACTCCTCCCAGCCTGGCACCTGTGATGGATGATCTGTGAGGGGTGATGAATCGGCTCTGCTCAGCCTCCGACCTCATCTGGGATTCAGATACGAAGACAGAGGAGCGTCGCCATCATCCAGCTTTCTGCTTAAAATACAGCTCATATTTGGAGAAGGAGGGGTGTGCGGGGGAATTGTGGGATGTGTGAGGAGGTATCTGAGATGCTGGGGGAATTTATTTACGATTTTTTATTTAAATGTAAAGCTCACAATAAGTTTTTAAAGTTAAAGTTAATGTTTTAACAAAGATTTGTCAGATTAAAATGTAAACAAATAAAATATAAATTCATATTGACCCATTTTGTCTTTTTTAGCATTTCTTTTTTTTATTTTTTGGAGCTTTTTTTGGGAATATTTAAATTATACTTTGACATTTGTTATATCTACTTACCCCAGAACTGACAATGGTGCTTTTTTGGACAGATTGTGCTCTTCTCTGCATGGCTGATTGATTTGGAATGTCCCAGTTGTGTTTCTTGGAAGCAAAGAATTTCCTTGCATTTTATTAATTTCCTGTGTGCAGCAAGCAGATGGATCTGACTTTGGCTCGGGGCCCGAGCTAGTGGGCGCGTTCGTGGTAGACGGCAGATATTTTGAGCGGTCAGCAGGCTTCGCCGGAGTCAGCAGAACAGATGTTTCATGTGCTGATTACACATGTGATGCGTCAAATCATGTGCAGGCGAAAAGAGACAATGTGTGGGAGCGTGCAGAAGCAGACGGAAGCCATTCTCTCCGTCCTGCACGGATCAGTCTGAATTACCTCCTGAAGCTTCACTAGAACTTCAGTCACATCCCCCTCCTCTTTCCTCTCACTCTCTCTCTCTGCATCTGGCTGACACCGGTGGATGTTTATATTCAAAACAAAGGATAAATCCACACGGTGGGTCCGCAGCAGTGCTCAGAAGGCAGATACCACGCCGGGCTGTGCTGGTCTACCCTCATAAAGCTTGTCAAACAGGATGAATGGAGGAAAGACTCCAACGGGCCTCTAAACCCGCTGCACAATCCTTCCAGCAGCACGGCCAATTACAAACCAGATGTGCTTCCAAATCCAGGGATCAGGATTTCTTGATTGGAGCATCTGATACTGGATTCTACTTCTTGGCCTGACAGGCTTTGATTGTATCTTTAACAGTTGCAAATGTGATGCAATTGGTGTGAAATTCATATTGAAAATTGAAGAGTAAAAACAAAACGTTTGTGGCTTTACAGTTACGCTGGCTCGTACACACACTTCCTTTATATCATCACCTCACCGCGACTTCAGGAAGTGAAGAGTTAAAAAAATACTGTATTGTGTAGAAAACTGCTATAAATTGACACAACTGTACTGCAAAAACTCTATAATTATGGCTGAATTACGATTATGCAGAGTTTACCAGTTTGCAGCGCAAATGTAATCAGGCTGAGACCATAAGAATGATGCTTTTGGACACATCACAGTGTTTTTAACTGTGTGTTAAAAAGTGTTAACAGACGGAAGAAGGCAGCACTGGTGATGTTTCAGCTGCTTGTTCAGAGAAAAAAGGAAATCACCGGTCTGTGGAAAGCGTTTCATGACAAATTGAACTCTAAATATGTGGATGTAGGGTAACACTGCTTCGCTTTAATTCCTGCCACCTGAACAACTTCAAACTGGCTGGCAATCAGTCAGCAATCAGGCCAATCAGGCCGGCAAACAACCAAAACAAACAGTGGGAGGGTGAGCGATGGTCGCGCGGTTCTCCCGAAGGTCCGGCCTGACCCCAGGAGGGGGGGGCGGCCTCATGACTAATGGCTGTTTAAGCTCAATCGCAGACGGTGCGCTCCCCTGCCATGAGCCTGCTAAATGGCTTCATTCTCTCTTTCACGCTACAGGGTCTCCAGCAGCCCCGCCCTTCAGTCTGTCTTGGCCGGGGGGGAAGGCACCGTGGGACTTTAATTGCTTCAGACTGCTGAGCAGCCAACTCCATTACATTAACAGCTCCGACCCACTTTTGATGCATATTTCTGACCTGTTGCAGTTTATATTATTTTACTTTTGATTCATTGGGCTGGCAGCGAGACGGCTTCACACACAGCTGAGAGAGAGAGTTCAACATGGAAGGTCAGGTGGAGGTCATCACTGGACTAGCCAGCGATTTGACTGTTGATTATGGGGTGAATACTTGTATCAAGAAAATAGAATTTGTGAAAAGCTAAACGGGAAAATAAAGCTACTGCCTAGTCACACTAAGTCACAAAGTCACACGAAAATATGTGTGATGTGCTTTCCCTGCAAAAAACACCAAAGGGTTGAAAACTACAGCAGCTTTTAACCCAGCAATTGAACTCCAATCAGCAAACTAGCTTTTTCTAATATTACCAAAGACCAGAGGACTTCCTGTCATATATGACCTCGTTGTAACTCTGCTCTGCTATCTACTGAAGAACGGAAATCAAAGAACATCCTCGCCCATAGTTACGCAGGCATTCCCTGAGTTATGCAAATAACACACACACACACACACACACACACACACACACACACACACACACACACA
>BJFM01000512.1:0-28385 GCA_016586285.1 Arothron firmamentum | reverse complement strand
CACACACACACACACACACACACACACACACACACACACACACACATGTCTCCATTCATGAAGTTCTCTCTGTTCTCTCAATGTCACACAGCTGATAGTCACTGAAACACACGCTTCTTTCATCAGTGTGGACTTCCCAGTTTAAAACACATGCTGTGCTGGTGGTTCAGAGCATCACAAAGCTGAGGAAATAAACTTCTGCGAATCCTGTCTTGCGACCTTTAATTCAGAAAACTGTTTGTACCCTTTAGGTTTGTTCAAAGACTTTGACGATGCTGTTAAAAAAAAAGAAAAGAGCACGCTGACTTCAAGCAGATGCGCAAGAACCGATGTGTTCAATGGTGTTGGAGAATGGTGGAGAAATGAAGATCATACATAACGACTGTGAGGGAGGAGAGAACCAGGCCAGCTCCACTGGCCAAGAAGAGTGAGTGTCTCTGAAAGTGGATATGAAGGCGGATGAGCCACGCCAACCTCCTCTGACCACATTAACAAAACCTAATGGAACGGCTGGCTCCACAAGGCCTCGTCATCCATTATCTGACTGTTGCCCTGCGCAACCAGATAGGCTCGCAGCCTCAGCGGCTGCAGCTCAGCCACCGTCCAGCATGATCTGCCTTTTCCTCTGTCCTCTTTAGCTCTGACCTTAAAACAAATGATTGGTAAATCAATTGGCTGGTATGTAAAGAACCCAGAGCAGAATTACCTCTGCAGGGCTCACGGCCACAAATCACTGTAAATCATCAGGAGGGGAAGGAAGAGAAAAGGCTTCTTCATCTCAATATACACAGCAGATTCACCAGGGCAGGTCAGGCGGAGAGCAACCATAGTGCAAGCCATCAGACTGAATCATAAGATTTCTGTTTTTTTTGGTTGATAGAACTTGTTTATTGTTCCAACATCAGGGTATTTACCAGAACTCCGATTAGTTCATATTTACACAGGTACTACCTATGATTCTATGTACATCTATTTATTAAAATGTGTTTATTCTACAGTGGATATGGTGGATTTGATATAAAGTTCCTTATTGAGATGTCAGTATTTCATGGCTTCAGCATGTCCTCACAGAAATCTCTGTCTTGGAAATCTTTAGTCTGCTGAATATTTGGTATTTTAGCATTCTGATTTAATTTTTTATTGTTCATGTGGTGATCCTCTGATAGCAGGATGTTATGAAGTCAAAGAAAAGTATTTTCTTCTGAAAGATTTATAATTTTTCAGTGTATTTTCCATGTCAGCAGCTATTGAAAAGCTGCACTTTCCATCACGGACAATTATAACAATTAGTTTTTATGTCCGTGTAGGTTTGTGGTTTGTTTTCTTCTTGCTATCCATCACCACCAGGGGCCTGGCTTACTCATACAACGGGAAATAAAGACGCCAAGGTCCATTAAGTGGGCTGGTAGGACATCATATCAGCATTAATCTGGCACTTAGCGTAGCAGTCCAGGGAGAGAGGAGAGAGGCGGGGGGAGCAGAACTCATTTAGATTTTATAATTGTTTTACTTTTTTAAAAAATACATGCCATAGTGAATAATAAAAGTTAGGCTAAAATATGGCATATTGATGACATTTATTAAATATGAGACATCCCTTTTTATAATATATTAACTAAAAAAGCTTCCACTTTCCACCATGCTGCTAAATCTGCAACACTAACGATTTAAATTTCATTTGACAGTGACATTAACTGGCAATTTTCATCTTAAATATTATAACTTAAGTATGAACATATCTATCTATCTATCTATCTATCTATCTATCTATCTATCTATCTATCTATCTATCTATCTATCTATCTATCTGTCTGTCTGTCTGTCTGTAGTAAATAGCGCCAGCTAGTGTACTTATTAAAAACGCCAATTTCCCTTATAGTCGTCCTACAAGATCCCTGAAGGACCTTTACTTTAAATTATTTCAGTGTAACGACATGATTGCTATTTATTCCCACTATTTTGGTCTGTTTCATGCTGCATTTAAAAAAATAAAAAAATAAACCGTTATTAAGTGTGAATTTATTCTAACCCTGGCCCACTGTTATTAGTCGTCCGGCGATTTTCCAGATCAAAAAAGGTCACCACTAGCTTGCTGGGGTCCCAGGTTGGCAGACAGTGCTGAAAGGTGACAGCTGAGCCCAGTCTTGTTGTTGTTTGCCGAACCCAGTCGCCAAAATGTTTGAGGAGGCCAGCGAAGTATTCGATAACATGTTTAAATCTTCATTTCCCCTCACTTTCATCGTGTTTATCCCCGCGGTGCTAATCCTGGTCTCACCACTACCGGCTGAAGCGGCACATGAGTTCACCGTTTACCGCATGCAGCAATACGATTTGCAGGGACAGCCTTATGGTAAGACAGCTGTTTTTGTGTTTTATTCATTCCGATGTGTGTGTAAGATTGTGTCTCAGCTAATCACATCGGTGCACGGTGCAAGCGTCTTCAAGTAAAATTAAGATTTTCCTTTGCAACGTTTCAATGACAGCAGGCTGTGCAGTACTAGCCCATGAGCTGCTAATGTAGCTTAGCTTTGCTAGTGGTTATCAGGCTAGCTCGCTACTCATTGAATCGCTGTGCCATAATTTTAGAAAGTGAAGCAATATAGGCAGTGTTTGTTCGACATTCCGTTATGTAAGCAGGAAATGTTTAAAATGTTGAAAATAGAATAGTTATAATGCAGATTGTGTTGTTTACTAATTAAAACATTGAGGGTAGAGTTTTAAATAAGCTTTTGGAACGAGATAAATGTGACCTCCGTAGACCATTTGAAATGACAATATTACTTTTTACTAACGAAAGTTTTTTTTGGCAAATATGACATTTACATTCGTTGTTTTCAGTTGTTTTTGATTTTATAGTGTTTAAATTGTATAGCAATATTTCATGTCATGTATAAACATGACATATAATCTAAGCATGTCATTGTATCCAGAAAGAGTTTGGCTGTTGGTCCCTTTGCCTTTTGACCTAAATGCAGGACTTATTATATCCCCACTAATTATTGGCTCTGTATGGGACCCACAGGTACCAGGAATGCCATTCTGAACACAGAGGCCCGTACCATAGAGGCAGAGGTCCTAAGTCGTCGCTGCGTCATCATGCGGCTGGTAGACTTTTCATATGAAGAGTACCAGAAAGCTTTGCGTCAGTCGGCTGGGGCTGTAGTCATCATCCTGCCCAAGAACATGTCTGCTGTGCCGCAGGACATAGTACAGGTAATAATGTTTAATAATGATTTCAGTCAATAAGTAGGTATAATTTATATTCTTGACACTTGGTGTGTTATAGTCTTATCAGGTTACTCTGCAAATCTGTTTGTTTATCCTGTGCAGCAGTTCATGGAATTGGAGCCAGAGATGCTGGCTACTGAGACTATTGTCCCCATCTATTTTGCCATGGAGGATGATGAGCTGCTGTCCATATACACTCAGACCCTGACCTCTTCCTCCTCACAAGGGTCCCTGTCAGCAGCTGAAGGTAGGGATTTTTCTTCTGTAGACTGGACGTTCTCTGTGGAGTTAAACCACACTCGGCTCTGATGTTTGGTTTCTCTAGTTTTGCTGCATACGGCCACGGCCAATGGCTTCCAGATGGTGACTAGTGGAGCTCAGAGCAAGGCCATCAGTGACTGGGCAATCACCAGTTTAGAGGTGAGAAACAGTACCTAAATCACAATAAAGGTGCTCAGAAAGAGTTTATTCTTGCAGCTGTCTGGTTGGTCATTTGAGGCTTAAAACAGGTCACAGTTTCAGATTTAGTTTTAGTTTCTTCCATTAGTTGGACTGCTGTTTACTTAAATAAGTTTTCTTTGTGTGACGAGACTGCAGTCAGTACCTGAGTCTCTTCTGTTGATTCACTAGGCTGCTAATCTGGACCATCTTGTTCTTAACCTGCTGCTAAATAATGCAGTTTTGGAATTCTGCCCACATTCCTAAACGTCAAAGATAAACACGCCTAAGGTCTCTGAGCTCGTGTGTAGCAGAAAACCAGGCAATTTCTTTAATACAAGCTTCCGATCAGTTACCCATACCTGTATGTGGTTTACAAGCGAGAGCGGGATAATGAGTTAGTGACCAGCGTCAGACGGGATCACATTTGTCTCTGGCACAGATCATTGTGGGTCAGAAAATCTGCACAACAATGTAGGCATGAAATAAGTGTTGCAACAGTCAAATCTTGACATTGTGTTGAAACCAAAAGAAAGCGACTTAACCACACCACAGGGGGATTAGGAGACCGCAGTGTTGCGGTGGAGAGCGTGGTCAGGAAGTTAGTGTAATCCAGGACAACACTGCACACAGATATTTTAGGGACTTTTTGTTTTATTTGTTCGACTGATTTCTCCGTCTTTAAATGCCAGGGTCGTCTTGCTGGAGTTGGGGGAGAAGATCTGCCCACCATTGTCATAGTAGCTCACTATGACTCCTTTGGCATCGCCCCAGTGAGCTTATATAAACCTTTGAATGTATTCGGTTACCTGAATGCTGTGAACTGACGGTGAACCTGTCCTGTCCAGTGGCTGTCATACGGAGCAGACTCAAACGGCAGCGGCGTCTCCATGTTGCTCGAGCTCGCTCGTCTCTTCTCGAAACTTTACACGTACAAGAGGACACATGCTGGGTGAGTAACGACAAGCCCTGTGTGACTGTTGTCTTTACTGACCCATCAGTCAACTCAGAGTGATCAATAATCGGGACTCAGCTGCAATGGAAAACTGAATGTCGGAGCTCAGTTTACGTCTCTGTAGACTTATTGTGATTGTGTTGTGTTCAGGTACAACCTGCTTTTTTTTGTTTCTGGCGGAGGGAAGTTCAACTATCAGGGTACCAAACGTTGGCTGGAGGACAATCTGGACCACACAGGTACTGCTCAGTCGCGCATTTGTGTTTTCAGACATATTGATCGAGCGATATATTAAATGATCTTGTCTTCGGTAGACTCCAGTCTGCTCCAGGACAATGTCGCCTTTGTGTTGTGTCTGGACACAGTCGGCAACGGAGACGCCCTGCACCTTCACGTGTCCAAACCTCCTAAAGAAGGAACTCCTCAGCATTCTCTGCTCAAAGAGCTGGAGTCGGTAAGGAGAGCAACACACACACATCTGAAGGACGGGGCCGTCTTTATCATATCGTAGGCCGTCCGCCTGATGTCTACCTTATCACAAAAAAACCCATTTTAGCTGTCCTGGGCCACGGGTGAGTATATTTCTCTGCTAGTGGGAAAGTAAATGTGGCCCCTTGGGACATTTATAGGGCCACCTAATTATAGGAAACCTAATCTCCTCCATTATTGCTCACATTATCACCAGGTCAGTGTGGTTACAAGTGACAACAGTTCACTGCTGTGTGGCCACAGCAGCTTTGTTTGGTTTTGAAGTGGTTAAACCACAACAAAGCAACCATTTTATTTAGGACTGTATGATCACATCCCTGGCAGCATGCATCGTTTTGATCATGGGCTCTGCTTTAAAAAAAATAAGATCTTTGTGATCTTTCCCCATCACCTCCTGTCAGGTGGTTGCCAGTCAGTACCCAGAGGTGAAGTTCTCCATGTTCCACAAGAAAATCAACCTGGCTGATGACGTGCTGGCCTGGGAGCACGAGCGCTTCGGGATCCGACGGCTGCCAGCCTTCACCTTGTCCCACCTACCCTCCCACCGCTTGGCGCAGCGATCCAGCATCATGGACGTGCGGTCAGTGTTCCCCTCCTCTCGCCATGGAGCGGGAGAGCCCCCTGCTGGGTGGGTTCATTACTGCAAGTTTCTGAATGAACAAAAAAGCAGCTTCAGCATCACTGCTGCTCATTTAGGGTCATACGTCAGAGATACGCACACTTGTTCCATTTCACATCCTCTGATTCACCTCATTTATTCCCTCAACAAGACACCAACCAGTGCGTCAGTCATCCCTCTGTGTATAACCACCCATTCACCTTCATCTTGGTTTGCCTCTTATTTCCTCATCTCTTTGTCGTCCAGGTTGACATTTGACCTCTTCACCCACTTTTTTTCCCTCATCCTTGTTGCATAGAGATGGATTCTCTGATGTCTGATGGACTCAGTCTTGTCTAACTGTTGCCACACATGTTCCTGTGTCTTACAGGCCACACGTAGATGTAAAAAAACTGTGCAGGAACACCAAGGTGGTGGCAGAAGCTCTGGCCAGGGTCATCTACAACCTAACCGAAAAGGTGCAGGTGCACAGTGAGCTGTCACATTGACCCCTGATACTATCTCTGATCTGTACTTCTAATATGACCTTTTCTTTCTTTTTTTTTTTCCTCTCAACCCAAGGGCACCCCCGGTGACCTTGAGATCTTCACTGAACAAATGGTAAGTGACTAATCATCTGCCTTTGGAACAAAGATGTTGGACTGTTGACTCCAGTACTGACATTTTCAGTTTCATAAGAAATCATGGTTCATGACCAGTCAGCCGTTACTGGTATAGTGGTTTACCGAGAAGGTCCATCTTGTCCAGTATAACTGAGTGTGGTGACCTTCAGCAGGTTCAGGAGGAGCAGCTCTCTGCAATGGTGGACTGGCTCACGGCGCAGCCTCGTGCTGCTCAGCTGCTGGACAAAGACAGCAGCGTGGTCTCCACCCTGGAGTATCACCTCGCACATTACCTCAAGGACGTGAAGAGACACTACGTCAAAGCGGACAAAAGGTGACCGAGAGGACTGCCCGAAGAAACTGGATATTTACCAGGGAGTATTTACCAGGTTGCATCCACTCAAGCGGCTCTTTTTACCTGTGTTCTTCAGGGACCCAGAGTTCGTCTTCTACGACCAGCTGAAGCAGACCATGAATGCATACAGGTATGTTTCACAAGCTGGCGGCTCTCCGAGACTTCTGTTGTTCTGGTTAAGAACCGTAAAACAATACATTTAAATGGAATCAGGCGATAAATGGAAGCTCAGATGTCAGCACTGTGATGAAAGACTGAAGACATCTGCACAGCTGCTCTTGTGATGGGAGTAATCACCATCTTTCATGTAATCATCGCTCACACATTCTCCTTCACTTCTGCCTTTTTTAAGAGTCAAACCTGCCATTTTTGACTTGCTACTGGCCGTCTGCATTGCAGCCTACTTGGGGACGATGTATCTGGCAATCCAGGCAAGTCAGTCAATAGTTGTTCCAGCTACAGCCACACACACACACACACACACACACACACATATACATCCATGGTTGTGAGATGTGTTTTGTAAAAACGCTGCACTGATCACAGGTCAGCCTTAATAAGCCTAATGAGGATGAGTTCTGCTGCTGTTTCTGTCTTTAAAGCCTGAAACATGATTGGTGGTTCCAGCTGTGTGGGTGAGCAGATGTTAAACAAAGTAAACATTCTTTTCTCTCCTTCGGCGTGTTCACAGAACTTCGGGCTCCTCTACGGCGTCGTCCGCAGACTCACCCAGCCCAAGACAAAAGCGCATTAAGGTGCAACCCCCACCTCCCACCCCTCCGAATCAACCTTTGTTCTTCAGATCAAAGACTTGAGCCAGTAAGAATACAAATGTTGCGTCGTGCTGCTTCTCTCATGCCTTTTTTTTCCCCTTCTGTTCCATTATTTCTCCCTGATCCACAAACAATGATGTCAGATCCTGTCCTGCTGCCAGCTCAAATCATTCGCTCTCCCGGATTGGTTTAATCAGGAATCTGTTTTTAAACTCTCCTTGAAGTCAAAAACAGCTGGGATTGTGAACACTGTCACAGTGAATGACGTTCACTGACCGCCTTGAGAATCAAGTGAAAGTGTGTGATGCTGTTGTACCATCGTGTTCTTCAATCCTCCTCTTTACTGTTAAATCTGCCAGGATGACATCATGCGTTTCCACAGGCAGCTACGGGGAGAAACTGACCAGTTTAGCCCAGAGTTAGTCTGGACAGATGTGTCCCCCACCCTCACACCACAGCCTTTCACGTACTGTATGTCATTTTAAGTAGGTGTAACGTTTAAAATATTACTAAATTCAGTATCGGAACACAGTCGAAATTGAATCTAAGGTGGTGTTTCAAAATCCGGATTCTTTGATTTGAATCCTTCTTAAGTATTTGTCACTTGTCCCCAGTAAATGAATATACATGTTTACTTTATAGAAATTAACCTTCACATTGATTTTTTTTTTCTTTTTTCATGTAGCTGTGACCTCCTGTGTCTTCTTCATCACCCAATCTGTGTAAATGAATCAAAAAGGTCTATTAAGCACTTCAAGTCTCAGGTCCACAGCAAACAAAAACCTTGCGTGAGGTTGCAACATGTTTAACGTGATGGAACAAACAACACTCTTACATGCTCATTTGTACCTGGCAGGAAATGTGCTGTTGGTGGCAATAACGTGCTGGTTTTTACAGCTGTTTCCATTGGCTGGTCTGGTAGAAATTAGCGCTGCAGGATTTGAACACTGGGCGGTCTTAAAAATGGGCAATAACACAAAGGGTGATGAAACAAAAGGGGCCAAATATTTAAAAACATGCAAAATAATAATGTTAATGCAGTGGTTCTTTTTCTCTGTGTGTGCGTGTGTTTGTATGTAATTTTTTTTTCTCTCTTTTGTGTTTTTTACATGTTACTGCATGACTTGACCACCCCCCAAACACACACTTGGAAAAAACTGTGATTCCTATGAATTTTTAATTTATTGAAGCAGTTTTTGTGTGTCTGGGAAAAAAAAAACTCTCCCTGTGTATTGTTTCACCTCATCTGCAACACTTCCATCTTTGTAACAAATGATATCAGATGTGATTAAATTAAAAGAAAGTGAATAAAATCACCAGGGGCGTGTCTCATTTGCCAACATAATTTTATTTTTATGGGGGGAAATGAAACGATAACATCAGCTGAATGGTATTAAAACTGCATTACAAAAGAGCAATTATGTGTTTTTATCAAGTGGTCAGATTCCTTCGAAGGGGATTCTGGATAAAACGTATCACTAATCCAAAAAAAAACAAAAAAAAACTAAAGCATGCATCATTAAAATACACTTTAGGTTTACTCTTCCAGAAGTTCATATAAATCCCCAAATTATCTACAAATATTTGATCTAATTTCAACTAATAAATTACAGTGCAATTCATAGGAAACTCCTTCAGGGCTTTAGCCTGCCTTCACTCAACACTTCCTCACAAACTCTACTCGTGACTGGTGGACATTTTGGCACAATCAAACTGTTGGTGGAGATAAATGTGCATGTTGCTCGTCTTCCTGATCTGGGCCCCTGGGACCCGCACGCCATCTTCAGTACAGACTGGCCACTTCCTGACCTTTCACCCTCTTAAAAAATGCCAGCACCATCCACCATCTCTATATTTGTGTTGCCTGTTTTACTGGCTAGTTTCACTTTATCATCATCTCTGCACCAGGTTGTGTTTGCAAAAGTATAAGTGCAAAAATGAGTTTTGGTAAGAATGGGCCTACAACCATGTTACTTCCCGACATGTTTATTGTGACCTTTAAAAATGCCTCAGCCTGAACTGTAAATTGTGTGGAATGATAATTGTGGCACCAAAAATGCTCCTTTTAAGAGATATTTGCCAATCTAAAATCATTTTATCTTTGGAGGTGCTGCTAATGTTTTTGTGAGGGAAAATCCCTTTAGGGTGATCAAAACAAAACAAAACAAAACCAGTGGCATCATGAAGACACCAGATGGAACTTAGACCAATGGCGTGTTGTAAATGCTGCTGGTCTGCAATAGTTGCACCTAAACCAGGTCACTGTCGGCTGTTACTGTGCAGCAAAAACATCAGCGAATTACAAACACATCTGGGTGAGCCTGGATGACCTCAGAGGCCAACGCTGGGTCTGATAAACTGCGTTAATGTACGGCACAGATTTATGTTGACCACAGCGAAAAAAAGGCCTGAAACAGCATTCAGATGTAAAGGAAGAGATTAGATTGGATTATTTCTGATGTAGATAAACACAAATGCTGTCTCTCTGGTCCCTGGAAACACTGATTTGATTATCACCAACTCCTCTGTAGCAGAAAATAACAATACAGCTGAGTACCCATAGATTTAAAGAGCAGGACGTCCAATAAACAACTAAAGCACACTAGCGGCAGCTTCAACTCAAATTAAAAGTTGAGTTTCTTCTCATTGCTAAAGAAATTGGTGAAGAGAAACAAAACGATAAGAGTGGACAGTTGACATCTGCAAGCCTGCTCAAGCACCACAAGCATGCCGTTCATCCAAACAAAAGCCCGAATTTGATCGAGAAGCAGAAGAGGATAATGTTTTGTTTTTTTTAAAGCCTCTTATTTTAGTACAAGTCCAGCAGCTGTTCCCACTGACACATCTGGAAAACCAGTGTTTGACACTGGTTTGTATAAAGTGCATTCAGTGGTCACAGCTACTTAATTAGAAAACAAGAGTTAGGACATGAAAACAGACGTGATTACATAGTGAGAGAATTTTCTCTTCAATGTTTGTTCATAACAATTTCATAGCATATTGCCTGAATTTTCAATGTCATGCATTCCCCCTACCACAATGTGCATACGTATGTTCTTCTTTATCATCTTCATTTTAAACAATTTTTGGGCTGTTGTTCTAATTAGATGTCAAACCAACAGCCATGGCTTCCCACACCGTCACAATCAATACACTTGGACAAATAAAAACCATGATTGTACTTAAACTCAATCAATTCTTGCTTTTTGTTGTCATTAAACTAGCATTTAGCTTGTATGCCTTCATGTCAGTGCAGCAGCAGACACTGTGTCGCACACAAAGACAAACTTAATTGAAGAGCTATTTTCTATACATCATTTTCAAGTAAATAGTCATAATACCTGTTGATCATCAGTACAAGAAAAATAAAACTGAAAGAGGTGAAATGTTGTGAAACTAAAGAATTAAAAGATTAAGCTACATGCTTACTCTCTCCACACGGACACACACACACAAACCCACACACAAACAGACTCAACCTAAACATAACCCACTGTGCGCTTTCAAACCGAGCGTGTTGGTGTAGTACCACCCTCAGACACTAGAGGGCGCTACCATCGCCTAGTCACATGTACGTACAAGTCAGGGTTATGGGCATGATGGAGGCGTGTTACTAAAAGAAAAGTTAACCGGACACTATTTTGACTGTCTTTTTGCTAGATCTACGATTACTAAAACAAATGGTAAACCTGGTTATGTCCCCACGATGTAATACAAGCCCGCATTTACCACTGCACACACCGGTGAGGGGTTTTGTTAAAGTGTAACTAATGAACTCAGGGGACTGTGTGATCACCCCACTAACTTTTGCAGTGATATAAAAATATCACTAGATGTGGTTAAACTGCAAAAAAAGGGACAGTAATGGGAGCGCTGAGAAGTGCTCAGTGTTTCCTATTGTTAGTAACCAGAGGGGATGGACGGAGGATAAACAGAGTAAACAGACACTTTCTTGGATTGCAAACCGAGGCCAGGTTTTAAAGGTTTCTACCACAGATGTCCACCGTGAACATCAGTGTGCAACACTCACTTCAACTGTTGCAACCATATAAAACAAACAAAACAAAATACTGAGTCTAGGAAATGTAAAATTAGCAACCATAAGACAAAAAGTCTTCCAACATAAGATTCACAGTTCTCGCTAAAAGTCAAACCTGGTAACACCTGATGAAATGTCCTAAAACAAATGAAATGAGACACATTGCAGCCTAAGTTTTGAGACACTATTCCCTTTAGCCATCTGAACATAGGCCATCTCAGGAAGGCATCCGCTCTGTCTTGGTCTTAGAGCCTGATGGGGGTGATGGGGAGCCTGTTATAGATGCTTGTCCTTGGTGACCCCATTCTGCTCATGCTTCCTGTGAACGACAGAGAACGGAGACCTGAGTCCAAAGGAGTCTCCAGCAGGATGGGAGTTAGGAGGAGAGCAGATGCTCGTCAGCAACGCCCAGAAGATAAGAGGTGCCACATAATCACATGTCCGTATGGGCCGAGGCACTTTGACCAACCACTCGTACAAAAAAGAAGAAAGAAAGCAGGAGGCGGTCAGATAGCCTAAGGTCTTGTTGCTCTTTAACTCCCTAAAATAAAAATCAAAGGTCTATTCTTTTGAGTAAAGGGGACTTTCAGACTTCAGGATCTAATCAGCAGCAGAGAGTCCACATGACATGCAGTCAGGAGGATAACGACAACTCCACAGATAAAAACAGCTCAATCTGTATCTACAGATAAAGATGCAACGCAATACAGCCAACTTAGCATTCTATAGGTTAAAGATGACTGTTAATGTACACATTTAAAGATATGGCTGTGACCCCCATACTGTGGAGATGTGGTTTTGGCTGTTCATGCTGCACAGATTAAACCACCTATGTTTATTACTACGGAACTAATTATTGCATGACAAAAATCTATTCCTTGTACACACATCAGTAAAATAAATGTGGAAAATCTTCCTATCTTTAAGTCTGACTGTCGTGTTGTAAAAGTACCTTTGATAATTGCGTTAGCAAGGTCATGAACTTGTAGCACAACTGTCATCTTTCAGCGCTCTGATAAGTTATTTTGAGGTTTGACGTGCACAGAGCCTCAGGTGAGACCTGTCAGATTGGAAAGGAAAAGGTGACAGACTGTGGCGGTGCAGCTCACCCCTGTGCAGCGATGTGATGTCCAGCACCACCGTCCTTGTTCCCTGCCTGAGATTTGCTGAGCAGACCAGCTGCTGCCTTGCTGTCCTCTTCCTCCTCGTACTCCCTGACGTCGTTCACTTCCTTCACCTTCAGCACCTTGACTACGAAAATCACGATGAACTACACGCGGCGGGGATGGAACAAAGGAAAGAGAGTTGAACTCATGCTACTACTGTATGCGTCAGGCTGAATGAATCACGACCAATGATTTGTGTTGTCCTCACCAGGAACCAGTAGATATTCATGAGCAGCAGTGCAAAGAGGAGAGCGTTGAAGAAGAAGTAGAAGGGGATGGTGGGGACGGACTGGATGCTGGACACACAGGTGGCATACAGCACTTTGAGAGGAAACCAGTAGAGACGGAACCAGAACCTGAGAGAGGCAAACACAGAAACACAACTGATGTGCATTCGCCGTCATGAGCTCTGTCGGAATGATCTAAAACTGATGAGATAACAACAAAACATTTAACTCTGCCAAAGAACAAATAAAATATTTTGCTGAAACTGACCATGTGATGCTGAAGCTGACAGAGCCCATGTTGGACAGCACGTCGTTGAGCAGATAGTAACCTCCGCCCCTGGACTTCAGGTAGATGTTGAGCTTGCTGAACTCCAGCTGGATGTCATTGATGTCATGGAGAAACAACACCAGGATCCCCACGTTATGGTATCTGAAGAGCAGAGGGAGCTTTAAATTATTGCCTTCACCACAGTTGTGAAGCACATGCATGAACCCAGTGGACAAATACCTGAAAGCGTAGGAGAAGCAAATGAGGGCCAGTGTGATGATGTGATGCACCACCATCACAGCTGAGTCCTTCCGCCATGCATCCATGTAGATGGTGGCGTAAATCGAGTGGCCGTAGAAGCTGCCCTGGATCAGGTAGGCTATGGCGATATCAGTGGGCACTGACATGCCACTCTTCCAGTCTAAAGACAGGAACAAACTCCTGTCAAATGTTTCCTGAATTCATGTGGATAAACCCTGTTATACATTATCCCAAGGCCCTACTTCTGACTGGCATCCTGATAGTTTCAACATTCTGCCTCTAGATGGCAGTATACCAACGCACGCCCATGAATTCTAAGGCTAATTACTCTTTGCAGCCTCTCTGGGGTGCTGGCATTTCCCTCTGCTGACACTGGGCAACAGCAGCAGGTTCACTGTGGACACACTGCCAGTTCTTCACAAAAGCCTGATAAATATAAAGAATCATAAATCAGTCAAATTCGAATCGGTCTTCACAGTCTGTACTAAGGACGTGCGTGTGCACAGTAATTTAATCATGTTTCACATTCCTACTCTCTTTGTATTTTCTTACTGGTTGTTGTTCCTGGTTTACAGTTTACACCATGCTGGCAACAGTCATGGGCCCAGTCTGTATTTAGTTTGGTGGAATCGGGGGTTTTGCTTCAGGTTAGCTGCGAGGCTCACAGGGAAACCTATCCGACGCTGGAAACTTTCTCCTCCGATGTTGTCGACTTGTGTTCAGCAGGATGGAGTTACAACGGGATCCTGTGTAATGTTTATTGATTGGCCCTTCTGTCATAAAACATTGAGAAGGAAGCTATTAAATGGACGACAGCACAGGAGCTGTCAAAGGGAGACATAGGAACACAAGGCTTTATTTCCTTTTTCTGGAGCTCATGTTGCCTTGTCTTCCTCACGATACTCAGCCCTTTTTTTGTCTTCTCCACATTCTCACCTCCGCTTTCGGCTGGCTACTCTCCCCCTTCTCCCTTACATTCCAGCCACATTACACCACCTCTGAGCAGAACTCAGGTCGACAGCTATTAGAGATGGAGCATCTATTAAAGATGAGCCTGATACCATCAACCAGGTTTCACTAGTCTCACTCAGAGCAAAGGAGGACAATGCCATCGCTGGTGGTGGAGGACAGGAAACTCAATTTAGGCTGCACAATCTTTCTTCTGAAAGAAGAACCTAACCTCCATGACCACGCACATCTTCATTGTGCAACATTGAGCCAAAATGCAGCACATTACTCAAAAAGACCGAAAAGGCTCCAACTCATACAGCTGTGGAACATCCAAATAAGAACAAGAATCCAAATGGCCAGACCGCTGTGGTCATTCAAATCAATAAAACGGCCAATTAGTCATTATTTAAAATGTAACATTTTTTTTAAAAAGTAGACTGAGTGGACTGTTCAAAATAAAAGGGCTTTTTCCAAACTGGTTGAACAATTCCCATGACAAACTGTAATATCATAAGGTACAACTAGGAAGCAATCAGAAGATCCTGCTGCTAATAATGTCTCTAGATAAACATTAAAACTGTCATCAGTCTTAGCCAATGATGTGAGCTGCTTCATTACAATAAAATGAATGCAGGTCTGCCCTGACAGGTTAGGTGAGACTGACTCGCTGACTTTACTGTTAAACACACTTTTAATGTAGTGTGGACCAGATGAAAGAGTAAACAAAGGATATTTAACTGAGATAATCTTCCTTTTAAATGTCAGAGTCGGTAAAACGATCTCAAACAGGACTGACTACACACAGTTCAGGGAATATTTAAGTTTAACTCAGAGTCAGTTAAACCTCAGAGAAATCTGTCTGCTGAAGTAGGAAACTAAAGTGTCTCTGAAGCAACTTCTCCTGTGTTGGTGCAAAAAAAAAAAAAAAGGTTTGCTCTATTTTCACTTTCTTACCATTTCCTCTCATCCTGTGCCGTTAGTGTCCTTAGTAGGAACCTATTTGTTGTAAACACTTTAAGACCACAGCCCTGTATCTGTTGCCTTTTTTACAGCACCAATGAAACGCTGATTCATAATCACTTGCAGGAACAGTTCTAAGAATTTGGACTGGGTTTCCTGTTTAAACTCGGGTCCCTTAATTAACAGCAGAGTTGGGCCCCGCTGGTGTGTATCTTACTGTAGAAGACAGAGGGTGGGTCGTGGAAAAAGGAGTAGGAAGTGAAGAAGAGCAGGTAGGTGCTGTATGACCACGACATGGTGTAGAAGACCAGCTTCCATGCGCTCTCCGGCATCTTGGCAGCATCTTTGGGCATCAGCCTCCACCACCGCGCTAGAGGCTGCAGAGACAGAGCAGAGAGGAAGCCTGAGCCACCGATACACAACGTGTTCCTGCAGCTGCAGGCCCGCAGCTGCTCGTCAACATGGTCTTCATCCTGCAAAGCCTGAGAGAAAAATGTGACTTGTTTCTAAAAACGTATCCAGTGAAAGAACATACAGTTTTGTGGTGATTCCTAAAGGTTTTACTAAAAAAAGGTCAGATAAGGCACTCCTGGCTTGTGCTAGGTACAGTGTCAGGATGTTGTTGGTTGATTCCTCTTTCTTTTTCTTGTCAGATTACTCATTTCTCTCTGTTGTTTAATGAAACGTGTGCGAGGGAGCTACAATAAATTACAAACAAGAATGTCCACCCACAGAAACTCTTTCGTATGTCTGCTCACAGTTTGCAGCGCAAGCAGAAGCAGCGGAAGCTAAAGGAGGCTTCTGATGCCCTGATGTAACCTGATAAAATTGGCCCAGCCCTCTGACTGGTGAGGACGTGATCGTTTTCAGTTACCTTCCTTATCTTTATGCTTTCCACGCATCATTTCGTGTCACCCCGACCTCATTATTCTGTTAGCAGAAGCGTAGAATCAATAATTTAATTTTTTAAAATTTTGGATTCCTTTCTCTCTCTTTCTTTTTTTTTCATCACAAGATGGGGAAGGAAGTGGTGGGGCTCGACAGATAGAAATCTAACAGCAATCAGGCATGGATGGTGGGGCATCCAGAGGGGACATGAGCTCAGCTGGAGTTGGTGGTTGCATGAGACTGTGTTGACACACTTTTAGTTTAGCGATCACCAGAGTCCAGGAAGCTCTGCGTGATCGCAGATCACGAGTCTCTCAGACTGTATCGGCCCCTCTCGATCAATCCTCTGCTTTATTCGCCTCTCTCCCTTGTTCTTTCTCTCAACCCATAGGTCTCCCCCCGTCTGTGACATTTATTTATAGTAGCCAGCTGTCAGTGCACAGCATGCCTCCTCAGCCTTCAACTACACCCCCCGCCCCTGCATAAAATCATAATGCAACATGCTGGGGGTTTCAGCAGCTCCCCATATCCCATTGTTGTCGGTACTGCCTCTGCCTCGTTCCGCTCTTGTATTTACTGTGACACCACATTACATCTTCAAAAGATGATACACAGATGAGGTACAATAGACCCTGGAGATGTTGCAGTTTCATCAGCTCACCATTTCACAGCGATACAGATGGGCCTGTGACAGAAGCATCTCTCGCCCATACGTCCTCCCTGTTTAGCAGTACATCATATTCAGTGTCACTGTTTAAGACCTCCGTTTTCAAAGTCAGTTAGAAATTAATGGGGAAAATACGGGGGTTTTTCAGAATAACTCTGGAGCCTTTAAGTTAAAAAAAAAAGGGGGGGGGTGACAAAGACAGCTTGCCAAGGGCTCCAAATTTGGCTGAGTCTACTGTGTGCACACACACACGCACACACGCACACACACACACACACACACACACACACACACACACACACACACACACACACACTATCTCCTCTTTACTCTGCCAGCCTGCAATTATGCTTTGCAAGTCTGCAGGAGTATATCAGGAGTGTATCAGTCGTATAATGACAATAGTGGGTCAAGGACATTGCGATACTCCGCTCATTCCTAGCCTGATAAATGACCAGGACTTGGATTACTCTCAGTTGGGACCTACAAATCACATGTTTCCTCTTCTTTTATTTTTCCCTCTGACAGACAAACTCTGGCTGAACTCGCATTCTTGCTCAGATCATCAGTGAGTAAAGGAAAGCCAGAAAATCAAAAATAGTAAAGAAAATTACAGAGGCAGAAACTCAAAACAAGACTAAAAATCAACCCTTTCCAACTGCTGGCAAAGAAAAGCACGCAACATCGTGCAAAGGCCTCTCCAGGCCTTCCTCATCTGTCTTTCCTTCCTGTCCTTCCCAACTCAAATACAGCTGCACCATACCGCCCTCCATTTCATTCTCCACCCCAACAATCTGCCCTTCCTGGAAGCAAGTGATGACAGACAGGATGAATGGGCTCCACTGGCCTCTTGTATAAGGAAGCAAAGTGGGCCAATGAGTCAGGATACTGGCTCATACATGACTCCGTTCATCAAGCATCCCACTCTCGTTTACTTACATTTATTCCTTAACCTCTGTCTGATTTTGATCTCGTTTGAGGTTCATCAAACCTCATGATGACTCTAGCTCACTTTTTATTTAGGGCCAGTAAGTGAATCTCATTTATAAATGCGTCGTGATGACTCCTTTGAGGATTCTGAACTAAAAATCACTTTATTCTCTACTGTAATGTTTGGAAATATGTTGGTCAAAGTAACATCCAGAAAAGATATTGGACATAGATTCATTTATAAATTCAGCTCTTCTTTATTCCTCAAAGGTAGCAAGTTGTTATTCAGCTTATTTTCCCTTTTAATCACCAGGCCAATCAGGCCATTCTTCTCTCTCTCTCTCTCTCTCTCTCCCTCTCAGAGCAGGCATTCCCACTCACTGGACATTCTCTGGTTTTTAGGTCATTCTTTGTAAACCTTATATGGTTATCTGGGAAAATCCCAGGAGATCTGTCTCTGGAATCCTCAGAGCAGCTCCACCTGCCACAGTCAAACCCTCTTCGAAGTCACCTCACTTAAAGCTTCTTTCCTTTTTTGATGCTCAGAACTGGAAGGGTTTTTAAAACACCTTGCATATTCAATGCAACCTGACTCAATTCAAGGACTTTGTGTCACTTTCGGTCCATAGATCTATTTTGAGGAAAAATGATTTTAGTTCCTCTTACAGAAATAAAGAGGAACTATTGATGAACTAAAGAATATTTTTAAGAGACTTAGCAGAAATGTGTCACACTCTGAGTGTGTCAGAGATAGGTCTGACAGGCAGATACGCCTCTTAACTGTGGGCCTGGCCAACTATTTGGGCCCCAACAGAGGTGTTAACCCCACAATTATCAGCCTAATTAACACATGCAGCATCTGAGAGATGATGAGGATTGCAAGATGTACTTGTGCAAACCTGCAAAGCATCACTGCGTTCATGGAAAATTAACACTAGTTTGGGATATTATATCGTAGAATAATTTAAATTATTTGATTTCCATACCTTGTTAGACCAAGCCAAACAGAATAAATGGAACACAGAGGGGGAAAAAACACAATTCTTGGGAAAAAGTTGTCTTATTTTTCTACGTGTTGACTGCACTGCGAATACACATTTATTCCCTTACACATCTTTATACCAGAGCAGACAATTACACATAACGACACTGTCACCATGAAGTGTTAATATATTCACACAAGCTGTCCACACTGATCACTGGAGGACATATGGTTGCAATTCATAATGCACCACACTTGTCCTTTAGCAAAACACGGAGAACGAGGACTAAGGTCTGTGTGTGGATTCAGCTGGCCGAGCCACAGTATATCCGCATCAGCGGTTCACAAGTTCAGCAGCTCACAACAACAGTCCCGCAGTTCACTTGAAGCTAGAGTAAAACACTGCTTTCACCTGCACAATTATGATTGCACAGCAAGAATGACCCCCCGGATCAATGGTGCTGGAGTGTATCCCAGTTAAAACCAGTCACCAATCAAACTATTCTTAAACGATTGTGACACTGTTGCAGTGCAAATTACGTAGGACACTAATCCTGGAACAAAGCAGTTTTGAGTCATTTCTTGGCAAAGTCATTACACGTTATGTGTAACTCTATAATTGCTGCCACATGTAAGCAGGACAGATTACTTTTGCGTCATGATGGAAAACAAATGGCGGGTGGAGTCAGTGCAGAGAAGAAGAAATGCAGCAACAAGCTGAAATATGTGAGATGAGGTAAACTTTAGAAGAACAAAACAAACCCAAGCCCAACAAGCCCATTTTCAGTTTGCATTTCTTAAAGGCAAGTGGGTGTTTCTGATGGTGATTCCATGCAGATGCACCAGAGATCTGACCCACAACAGTGTTGGGTTCCCTCGGACCGCTGTGCTCTCACGCTCTGGGTTATAATGGCCTCGGTGGATGAGAGACAGCTGCCAAGTGTGAACCCTTCCCCGACCGTGTTGCTGTGTACAGAGCAACCGTCCGTTGCGTGTGAAACGAGTAAATACGCTTTCGGACAGAGATGTGGAGGCCATGCTGGTCACGGCCAGGCAGCGCATTTAAGTTAATCAGCAGAGATTCTGAGTGTCACTGTCAGCAAACAGAGCTGATTTATGAGCTCACCGTAAAGCTGCTGATGCACATGGCCTTTCTGGCTGTGGTTTGCGAGTTAAAATAATTCACGACCATTCCCTTGGCTTCTTTCTACAGTGAAACCGATTGGAACAGCCCAGGATTCATCCAAAAAATAATGCCTTATTAAGGCATATTACTCTCATTAAAAATGGAGGAAAAAACCCCAAAGGACTGCATTTCATCCTGTTTACTTAAGTGGCTGCAAAAGAGAAAAGATATAACCAGTAAACATTATGTTATTACACAGAGCAAAGAAAGACTGAAAGATTTGTATTTTGGCTGAACACCGATCAACATTAAAAATCATCAATCCTTGTCAGACAAATGAACTAGCGTGCACAGATCTGTATGTCTGTGTCGCTTCAGGTCCTATTTAGAGGAAAAAAACAATGTGCTGTAGTTTCACTTCTGCTTCAAAAAAATTAAACAGAAACTACTCATAAGAGCATATAAATACAGTATATATGTATAGAAGTCCTTCATTTGCATTTGGATAAGAAGCCTGAAGCCCTAGCTCATCGGTCTTGTATGTGCAGAAGCTTCTCAACAAACGTGTGTCACTCTTAGCATGTCAGGAAGCAGATACACCTGTTATCTGTGTGCAGGACAACACTGTGGCCCCACCAGAGGCGTTAACTCCACGATTATCAGCCAAATTGTTGCATTTGATAAAATGACCTTCACGTAAAAGGACTTTACAGAAGATTACAAGATATACTCCTGCAGATTTACAAAGCACCATTGTGTTTACTTTAATATAATAGATTACCAAATTTTAGATATTGCATTGTTTTTGTCTGATCCACAGTTACTTACTGTTGGTAGCTGGTTTCCTTTCCTAGGCCAGGTCCAACAAAAATAACAGACAACAGACAGGAGCAACCCACAAATGTCCTTACTAAGGAAGCAAAATGCATATTTTTGTCCTCAATACAAGAGCACACACACATACACACTTGTGCAGGAGTTTTTGCGTTATGCTTGTAAAATATTGTTTTTTTCATTATACTATTTACAATAAATAAATACATCTGCAAGTACCAAACTGGGATTAATTGAATTGCGGTTTTAATGGAGAAAATAAAAGACTGACAGTTGTCTAAACACAGCTGCTCAATATTTATGATGAGCACACAGAGCAGTAGATCATGTGTCAGGTGATCACGAGAGTGCAGCCCAATTAAATGTTGTGATGATGAATTAGAGTTGGCTGAGTAAGGAGAGGAGAGGAGAGGAGAGGAGAGGAGAGGAGAGGAGAGGAGAGGAGAGGAGAGGAGAGGAGAGGAGAGGAGAGGAGAGGAGAGGAGAGGAGAGGAGGGGAGGGGAGAGGTATTGGATCTATTATTATATTGATCCACTTTATGGTATCATTAAGGATCATTTGAGAACAGAACTAAGAATAACCTTTTCTCACAATCAGTGTCAAAACTACAAGCAACTTTCACCTGAGTGGGCACTTTTGGCTGAAAGGGTAGCACTTCCCATTCACCACAAATCCAATATCAGGTTTCTGTCTGTGGCTCTAATGCACAACAATGAGCATGTGCTAAATGCAACGTGATCTGGGATCTGTGGTTGGGGGCCTTGTCAAACCTCTTGCTGAGTTCACGTCGAGAACAACGAGAGCGATAAGATGCTGCTCAGCTTTATGTGAGATAAGCTCTGTGACTGAGGACCCCGATGCAGTGTGTGTGTGTGTGTGTGTGTGTGTGTGTGTGTGTCTGTCTGTCTGTCTGTGTCTGTGTGTGTAATATCTCAGGTTATAATAACATTGTCCCCATGTCTGTTTTGAAAGACACCAAGTTTGTGGATGGATGCATAGATTCAATACTGGACACAAACCATTTATATATTCTTTCCAATCTGCACAAGTGAGGGAGGGGTACTGGAGTTACTCATTGGCTGAGCATGCTGAATCAGCACACTTGCCCCCACTACGTGACCAGTCAGCCACTTCTGTTTTCCATGCCCTCCTTCCTTCCTTCCGCTATCTCTCTTCTTTCTCTTGATTTATTTCTTCCCCCAGCACAGGTTCCAAATGCAAGTTTTCAATTGACAAAATGTATGCAAACGTACAGCATATGTGCGAGCATATATGCACGCATAAAAATGTGATGGATACTTGTAGACTATGACACACTCTGAAATTATGCAAAGAGGTGGGCCTTGACCTGCCGATACTCTGACAGACATTTAGTGTGAAGTAGAAATGCTGCACGTGCTGGAATTATGTCTGCAGATTGTTGCTTTCTAGAAGTGATAATTCAATTACTTTTGAGTCAGTGTGAGATTAATGTTATATATCATATATATATATTGGTTTAAAACTAAGCAACACTAAAATGTCATTTCTATTTCAGCATAAATTAAAAGATTAAAATGCTCTTGAGCCAAACGCTAAATTCATCAACACAACGTCGCTTTCTCTGCAGAGTACACTGACTCGGCCTCGGCCTCCTCGCTCCGCCCACAGCTCTGGAATGTGACTTGGGTCACAGTGTCTCCACTTCCAGAGCGTGCATCATGTTCAAATCCTTTGTTTTTCCACAACAATGTTCAGGTGATGCTGTTCTCTTCTGTGAGCACACAAACGTCTTAGCCTGACTTGAGCCCGCGGGCAGTTTTTTTCCCCACTTGTGTGTTTTATTGGACAAGCCAGAACAGCGCCTGCGCAACCGCTGTGTTTGGTCCGTTTAAACGGACACACGTGTTTGGTGTATTAGATTTTAATGTTGGCTAATGAAGCTGATCCAAAACGTGTCGAAACGTTAGCCCCTGGGTGGAGCATCATTACAGTGCAATGCATGCATGAGCAGTTATTTATAACCAGCTGCCTCAAACCGTAGACAAACCGAACAATTCTAAATAAAATACTGAACTGTTCAACGTGGCTTTGACCATGGACTTCTGGTTTTACATAAATCATATGTTTGATCAAATGTATTTTTAGACACAATTTTACAACGATACAAAAGAAAACAAAAATGCTGATAAGTATTTTTAGATGGGCCCACTTTCATTCTTCAAAAATGATAAAAAGTGAAAACAGTAAAGGAGGAAGCATATTTTCCTATCCAACAGTGCCTTCAGCAGTTGATCATTTTTAGTCAGCAGAGGTCAATAACATATAACAGAGAAATGTTGAATGGTGAAGTATTTGTGAATATGTAATTAAGACAAAGCAAACATCCACCACAATAACTGTCCATCAGTGGTATTTTTCACCAGGGACAAATAAAAAAATATTGATTCTTCTCACATGTCACAGGACACCAGCATCGCTTCCACAAGGCAGTCGATTAGCCGGCGCTTTGTCAGACGCATTCGTTAATGTTCATGGGGTGTCATCTCTCAGCCTAATTAAGCAGTGTTTAGCTCCCAGCTGATCCAGTACAAATACTGGAAGGCACGATCATCATGTGACTGTTGAGTCAGAAGAAGATCCAACCACAAGAGAGGAAAACAGGTTGTACTTTATTTTGCATTAAAACAAGCGTGAGGAATCATCTTGAATTCTTCTAGTTAGTGAAAGAAAACTACAAGTAAAGTAGCTGAGCTCATCTGGCACCTCACACACACACACACACACACACACACACACAGATTTTGTAATGCATAGCTGTAGTATTCCTACACGTGAGCACAGCCCGGCTTCCTCTCCAGTACAAACACTGAAGAGGTGAAATTACACATGCACTAAATCACCAAAGGCACAATGGCACACATTTACAGTTCACCTGACATTTAACGCATAACATTATCTTCACGGCCCACATTGGGGCCTCTGAAGGGGCCTGGTGGCATGTTTAATGGGAGTCAGTGACTCATATGCTTAGACACGTACGGGCCTCATTCCCTGCATTCTCAGGCCACATCTGGGCTTACACATAGGCTTAAAACTACAACATCTGGCTACGACCATCCTCGTCCCAGCGCCTCTCACATGTAGATACCCCACCCCTCATTCCACCAGCCCATGGTGACCACGGTGGAATAGATTACTTACCATCCTCAGGCTTTTGTTAGTGCTGGCAGAGCTGACAAGAAGTGAATGTTCTCAACACTTGAGCTGAGTGAAGGGTAAAACGAGTGGCCAGAGGAGAGGACCAGTCTGTCAGAGGGTTTCCTGACAGTGACATAGTGGGACAGTTCTTGGCTTATTTCTTGACTAAATCCATTTTATAAAGGAGCTCATGCATGGGTCACAATCACAAATCAAAATATTTCCTATCATTTCCGGCAGGGAAAGATTTTTGTCGATGGGACTCTAGGTTCAGTTGGCCATCTCACAAACCAGACGACTGGTTTGTGAGATAGGATGAGATGACTACCCTGACCACTACTGGACACAAGCCAGTATTATTGTAATGTACAGTAATGTGACTGTGTGCGTTTTAGTATTACTATGACAAGTTCAAAAATGATGCTGCAAAACCATCCACACAATAATTTTATATTTCTTATCTTACTTTCTCTTTATTCTCACACCTGTTCAATTAACATAGTTACCCAATCAGGGTGAAATATTCAACTTGTGCAATCCAGATCTTAATCTCATAACCTGAATTTGTTCAGCTCCCAGTCTCACCTGTTTCCACACACCGCGCTACAATCAGCCGTGTTTGGCAGCCTAACGTGCCTTCGGGACTCCAGAGGGACGGGAGACTCGGGAGGCCACGCTTCTGCAGCACTGGGGCTTTAATTAGACGAATTAGCTACTAAATCCGGTAATTAAATAATCACAGACTAGTGGGGATCAGTGACATTGTGTGTTGTGGTTGTGTAGCACGCACCTTAAATAGACTCTCCGTCAGTCTCCACCTGATCTGCGTCCACAAATAGGCGCAAAAGAAGAATAGGGCCATTTCGGTCATGGTTATGTACGCGTTGTCCAGAAGAGTCCGCTTGGAGAGCTCCAGACCGCATGTACCACAGTCCCTCCATGCCCCCAGTATTGCGGTAGAAGCTTTGGTGATGAGGTCCAAGTATCCCGGCATGGGCTCCACGGCCACCGGCCCGGCGTCCCCGGCCAGACTGGCCATTCTTGTGTCTCGTTGCGAGAACAAAAACGTAGAGCCCGAGGGGGGAAATTATACTCCACTTGGAGAACAGAGGGTGTGTTGGAAGAAGTACAGTCCAGACGGTGTGGATAATCCGTCGACCAGGTTGCTAGCTCACCTAAAAACCGATGGAACAAGCTTATCTAACCCGCTTACTCTTCAGAAGCCTAATTCTTTGTTTTCCAAATTGACACATGGGCCACTCTCCGCGCCCCGAATAGTTTTATTTAAAATATATATATATAACAAACAGACAAAACAAAACAGCGGACAACGCACATCTGCTTTAGTAGACGGAGCAATAAAACTATCAAATGGGCTCCCGATAATTAATCTGAGCACCTGCTTCGTGGAGATTTCTTCTGCTCATCATTCCGCCTCGTTCACCGCCAGCAGCGCGTTCAGGTTAGCCGCCTAGCTTAGTTAAATCAGACGCACACACTCCTAAACGGGCCACCATTGGCAGCCGCGTCCTCACTACCGAGCTACTTGAATTACCTATCAGCAACCGTGATGTAGTAGGCTACCGCACAGATATTCAGCCGGCGGGTTTTGCGTTCGGCTCAGCCGTCAACACACGCCGTTATTGTGCCGTGTGTGCGCTCGCATCTCTGTCCGTTATTCGCCTTATATAACCCGCGTGCTATACACTCAGCGGGGGACACGCCGGCAACTATCACACGACCACGTTGTTCCAACGAGGACGGAAAAAAAAAAAGAAAAAATGTAAATTGCGTCCTGGTGGCGGAGGAGGGGGATAGAAAACCGCTTTGCGCCGCCTGCTCCGGTACCGCTGCCGCTCAGCGTGACCAGAGCCGCCTCTGACAAGTCGCGCTTTTCTTTCAATGGGAATCAACTGGTCCGTCAAAAACAGGGCAGCGCTCCGAGGAAGGCGAAGAGGCCGAGGGGCGGGGCCACATTTGGGCCGCTATCTGCTTTCTGAGGCCTTCGCTTCGTGCGCGGAGGGTTCAAGGGAGACTTAAAGAGACAGTACAGACAGACAGGAAACACGACCCCAGGCCAGGGTTCCACGTCTGTAGCATGTCAAAAACAAAGACAAGAAATCACAGAAACAGTTGCTACACCTTTATTAGAATCTAAAGAGGAATGCTTTGAGAAATGGATGTTATTTTCCATAAAGGTGTTGTAAAGCATCAAGGGGAAGAATGATTTCAGCTCCGGTTTAAATACAACAACTAAAAATATCAAAAACAAAGGGAGATTGTTGAAACATCATGGTGCTCTAATGGACCAAAGAGGTGTCCCAGTCAAAGGGAGGGGGGGTCTATGCTGTTGCAGTGGGAGTGTACTGCATGGTTAGCCTGTCAAACTCATTCTCCTAGAGGGAAAAATGAGAGGATATAGTTAATTCCAAGAATTAAAAAAAAAAAAAAAAAAAAAGAAATTCAGCAGAGGAACAGCTGTGCATCACATGCCTTGTTTTGTATCAGGATAACCCAGTTTTAGAGTGTGTATTTACATTTACACTGCTGTGTAATCACAGCAAAATGTGAGGCAAAGGTTAAAGATCCAGAGTTTAATGCACCCACTGGATATGCTCCACAGACAACTGCTTTCTTGCTTAATCAAAATCCAACCAAGCAAGATAATTATATCATTTAGGATTCTGAAGCTTTGGCAAAAGCCCCAAGTGGCTCTAATGGGTTCCAGGTACAAATCAGAGGCATGGCTGACTAAAGTAGAAGCAAGCAATTTACCTTAACCAAATAATCTTTGAGGAATGGATGAGCTCTGTGGGCATCTTTCAGCTGAGAGAGATACCGATTGGTGACCTGGAGAAACATGGAACACATTGCATTAAAGTAATGGTTTCAAAAATCCAGAATTTACTGACTTTAAGCTATAAAAAAGGAATAAAACACACACACACACACACACACACACACACACACACACAACAGACATGATCTGAAATCATCCATCACAGTTAAGACCCAATTCAAAATATTTAATCAAAAGCTAAAGTACTATTGCTTCATCTGAGGTTTGTTTACTATAAACATTAATATAATGCCAGGTAACTATGACTAATCTGTAATAACCACTTATCACAGTAGCAATCAAGCATTTGAATGCTAGCTTTGAGCCGATGGTCAAAAGTTAAGACATGATTGAGTTTTTTATCTTATGAACTCTGAGTCCTTGGATGGTAGTAATGCACAGCACAAAAGGAAGATAAAGGTTTATGACACACACACAAAGTAGAAGACAAAAATAATCAACCCATTGCTTTGCTGGACGCCTCATACTGTTGCTAAGGAAATAGCCATAAAATAGCTGAAAGGAGCATGCCCAGCAGAGGGTTGTTGATGCTTTTTTTATCTCATAACAAATATGCGGTGGTTGATAGGGCAGTCCAAACTGATGGCTGTTTAAAGTGCAAAGTCTCACCTCAGGAGCTTTGCCCAGGTGCTGGGTCAGCACGATGAGGTTGATCAGTGTCTCAGGATGACTGCTGTCCTGAAGCAAGAAAACAGAAGACATAGACAATGAAACTTTTTCAGTACGCAAACAGTGTTTATTTTTTCCTCATTTACTTAAGAGTGATAACTGAATAATTACTTCAAATTGTCCAATATCACATAAAGCAAATAATAAAATGGCGGGAGTAAGGCGTTACACCTCTACACTGTATACGCTTACAGCTATCTCTGATTACAAAATTGTCCTTATTGCACTTCAAATGTTGCACAGATGAAATGTTATTTCTGAGCAGCTGTAAGGATTGCACCAGGGAATCGCTGCCGGCACAACCTTGAGGTCAACGATGTCATATTATTGGCAAATTTCAAGGGTCCACATTTCAGATAAACAAAGGCTTTGTTAGAGAATAACGTGCATATTAGAAAAGCTGAGAGATTTTAGAGAGGCTACTTTCAGTCATTCAAAAGCTTTGGAGTTGTTGCTTTAGTGAAACAGTCCTCACAACATGTTGGACACAAGCATTAGAGCTGAGTAACAGAACAAAGGAAGCATGAGAAAACACCAAGTTACACTTTTACTAAACTTTACTTCAAACTACTTTAAGGGTTTATTGTGTGTGTGTGTGTGTGTGTGTGTATGTGTGTGTGGCTGTAAGATAAGTAAGGCACTCTGAGCAACATATAAAGAGCCCAACATGTACACTCTTTCATCCATTTACATTGATTTTGATGCATTTGTTCCATTTATAGCCTCTCTGTTTTCTCTATTTCATCATGTCCGCATTGATATAAAATGATATTAGACTCTTGTCATTATCTGAGTGTAGTAAAACCAAAGGCCAATAACTGCCCTGAAATAATTTACCCAGTTTATTGAACCTTAAGCCAAACAGCTTTTTAAAAGTACAGAATCTAAACTGATTTAATATATAGACACAGTATATA
>BJFM01000511.1:173141-183822 GCA_016586285.1 Arothron firmamentum | reverse complement strand
GGGGAGCGGCGCACGGGTGTCTGGCAATACGTCACCGATCCCCGGAGTGCTTTCATCTCCCCTGATAAGTGCCATACCTAATCAGGTTAAAGCAGCACATGCCGCGGAGAGGGAGGAAATTCCGGCCAAAATGGTAACGTATCTGTTCCGCTCTCATGCGTTGCATTCCTCCGGCTAATTAGGAGTAAATATCTGACCCCGGAGAGAAAACGTCCACATTAGTCCAACCAGTCAGCCGGTGTGGTCCATCTGCGCTCGCTCTTTCTCCCCCCCCCCCCACCTTAATTTGGCACACAGATGACAAAAAACATAGGGGAGTTTCTTTCTTTCTTCTCTGGCTGCCCTTCTTTTTCTTCTCCAGCGTTAGGCCCCATCATTACTGACAGATGAGTTGCTCTCGTACCAGATTATCTACTGCCAATGACCTCCGGGTCATGGCGCCGCGCTTTTGCCTTTGTCTCTCCACAGAGACATTTCGGTGGGTTTTGAAGCCTCGCTGACTCCAAATCAAAGATACCAATTCGATGATTAGCAGGATGTATAAGCGGCTGTAATAAAAGCTTGGATGTAACTCTGCCGCTCGCCTACAGCTGGAACTTTACTGTTGTTGTCAGCTCTAGTTTTCTGTTAAACTGTGAAATTTCAATGTCAAAAAATCTGAATGGTGGGGCTTGGGTTCCACCTATAACTGCTAGTGGCAGCAAGTGAAAACAGGAAAAAAAAATACATTTGCAATAACATAAGCATGCAAATAAGTCCTGCAGAACTTGAACACTGTCACCTCACTCTCAACTTTTATTTGTTTGATAAGTTGAAGTCTAAATCACAGCAGATGATGTTGCTCACAGCCTCTTTAATGACTGACCGTTTTGGCTTATTTTTATATTTCCCAAGCAGATGGGATTAAAAGGAAATCTAATAAACTTTTAACCAATTGAAGTGGGAAAATAAAAAGCACACTTTCCCTCTTCTTGAATTAATCAATTTGCATGAGGGGGAGGGAAAAAAAGAATGTTGCAACAGACGTTCAGCCCTGACGTCTGTCCTCAAAGAAATCTCTCCAAAAATTATATTCATGTCATTGTCAACTCCATGTCATGATCAGTTTCTGCAGGATTTTCCACGCCGTGCTCTGACAGTTTAATCAAAACAGTCCTTGGTTATTTGGCTGCCTCCATTCGCGGTCCATGTATTTATAACTGCATAAACAGACTCACTTTATGTCTCATCAGCTGACGTACGCAGCATGCCACACACAGCGCTGCAGGAAGCAGCCCCAGTGTAATACACTCCAGCTTGTTTACAAACCATAACAGAAAGAGGAAGGTGCTCGCGAGGCGCGCTGTCATCTTGACCCCTGCGCAAAGATGTCCGGTCCACCTTTCCTAAACTGGACCGTGGGCCACTCTGCCGTTTTCTCACAGGTGGCTAGTTCAAGCGCGTGTCATGGCGTGTTAGGAAGCTGCCTTCCAAAAAAACATTCATCTGGAACTGGGACGGGAAGATCGCAGCAGTGACACAAATTGGGATGCTGCTAACCTTCATACATCACCAGAAAAGGGCGCCCTGACCTGCACTCTGTGATTGGATGATGCAGCTACATGTGCCAAGTGTGTGACAGCTAGTATTTACACCAGGGTGGCTCACAACATTTCTTTTTACTTGCTTTTTGTCATTCATATTTGCTTTGTGGAAAGTGATTATTGTGCTGATGAGGGACTGTTTTTATTCCCCTGCGGTCAACCACAGCTCTCTTTGCAGATTAAAGTGTTTTTGGAGCAAAAACAACAATACTTCCAGACACTAACTCCAGCACTCTTTACATCATTTAAGAGAAATTCCACAGGTGGAAATTATGGAGGACTGAAATAAAGTAATTCATATGTGCACATGTGGTATATATGAACAACAATATGGACAGATACCATCTCTGTGGTGCTCCACTCCTTAATTACAACCAATTATGGCCATAGCTGCACATTAAACCGAACATTAGTCATTGTAGAGACATGTTAAATATTATGATTACCTGAGATGAAATTGGGCACATCCCAGCCTAAGAAATATTTACATGTTATGTCAAAACAGAGGCGTCAGCACATGAGAACGGAAAGGTTTTCAATTTAAAACCTATATTTATCATTTTTGGGGCCTGTAGCAACTACACAATGCTATATTTCACTTTAGTGACAGCTTGATGATCTGTTCAGCCAGATAAGGGGCTTTTCGCCTTTTTAACAATCTGATTTATCATAACTGTGTTGTACAATGTGTTAGTCACTAATGAATTTCATAGGAAAAGATCTAGAACCTTTGCAGACTCTGATCCACGCATTAGCTCCTATATGCTGCAAAACATGACACACTGAGGCTTTAAAGACTCTTAATGTCAAGATTATCAGTTCATAATAAATTCATTATCACCCGACAAATCTCTGTGAGGTTTAGTTTCTGTTCACTTAGGAGGGGGAGAGCAGCCATTTTGAGCAGGATCTATTTGCAAGTAGAGTTTATGGGAAATAGAACTCACTTCTGAACTCACTTTTGAACATATTAGATGGAGAACTCCCGCAAGAAAATGCACGCACACGCGTGCACACACACACACACACATACGGGTCAATGGACCGAGGTTGGAGCCTTGTGTGAGACAGAATGATGAAGTGTGCAGAGAAAGGAAAGTGCTTCTTGGGCAGTGACGTGTGACCAGAGATATCAGAGAACTGGTGCAGGGTCAACCGTCACTGACAGCCACCGCACCTCTTGACATCGACCCGGCAGCTGTGCCTAGCAGACACGGGTCAGCGCACACTCGTCACCTTAGTGTGTGCGTGAGAATGCCATTTGGGGTGTTTTGTTTTCGTTTTCTTTCTTCTTCTCTCGAGTCCTCGTCGGCTACGCATGTGGTCCAGAGCGGCGAGGACGGTGGTGGTTGTGCTCGGGCACCAAGCAGGTAATCTAAACCTTCACACCCACTGCATGCAGCTGCCTGCTCTCCTCCCTCAGGAACCAGGGCTTCGTTTACACGCTGGCTACTTTGCTCCCCATCCTGCAGAACATTACCACGACAGCGACCTCCGCTGAGAAACTCAAGACTATTAAAGACCTGATGGTGTTGGATGACAGAGGGAGGTGGAGAGGAGGAGGAGGAGGAGGAGGAGGAGAGGAAGTGCAACTGAGCGCAAAGTGGATGATAAATTAGTTTTGTGTTAAAAGTAATTCAATATGCTGCATCGAACAACGGTGTGTTATCGAACCCCTTTCAAGTGTTATTGATGTTGAAGTTTGGGGGTGGATGGGGTTGCGGGGGCAACGTGTAATAATGGCCTGTCATTGTTCATCAGTGTTCCTGACAATGCATGACCCAGACTGGAGCCAGAACACACTCGGGAAGCCGACATACTGCACTGAAATACATCACGTGGGTCACGAGGGTGACCAGCATGGTGAACGCTGAGACCAGGAGGACCCCCACAGTTCGGAGAGCACGGCCCCGACATCATACTTGCGGCGCGCCTTTAGATGTTAGTTAGGATGTCAAAAAAAAGAAGTGCCTCCCGTTCATCTCAGTTTCCGCGTGTCCCCATTTGATACTTAAGATCTATTTTTTAAGAGAGTCAAGCACATGAGGCCTTGAGCTGTGGGCCCTCTGGGATAGGATGGCTGAGCCCCACAGACCCTCACACGCCCCGAACCTGTCTTTAGCCCCCTTCTCAAATTAAATTCCAGGTCTAATCAGAGACAGCTTGCCATTGTGGGTGGAAACTAGCCACAAACCTCATCTTCAAACGACTGTTCGCTGCTGTGGGAGGCCCCCATCTTCTTTTGACTGGGAAGAATGGAGCGCTGAACAGGGCGTTCACAATTCCCTTGACCGCACAGCGGAGAAAAAAAAATGGACCCCACAACAAAGAGTGGCTCCTTAAACAGAAGCTAATGCTGAAGTGAAAAGCTAAAATATTATATCCCTGGATGTGATGTGAGACAGTCAAAGTCAAAATCATTTAAACATCCATCAACCACCTGGACCGCGTTGGCCATCTAGTGGGAGCCACGAGGACCCCTACTGGTGGAGGCACACATAGCCAGAGTTTGGATGATCAAGATTTTGTAAAAACTATCTGCACTGGATGCTTTTTGTTTGAGCTTTACATTTTAGAGATGTTCAACTGCTTACATCAGCTGCTACCTTGAAATGTAAAGAGGTTAGCTGCTACATAGAGCTTAAAAACCCTACTATCGCACATTGTATGTGGCTTGTAGCAACACCTACCGATGGTTTTTATTGGCAGATGTCTTGTCACTGAGCATGGTTGTGAGATTATTTTGTGCACAAAACCCCATGGAGCTAGCTTACAAGATAATGAAGAGGAACCTTCGGACATAGCGAGACATTTGACCTTAGCAGAATCAGCAGTTGTCAAGGTCGATGCTAACGATGAGTTAGCGGGGGATTTCTGGCGAGATGATCACTTTCGTGCGGAAGTACTAATTTTGTTCCCAGTCGTAAGATGAACAAAAGTTCCCCCATTTACAGTGGTAATAATAGATTGTTCTGGCTGTGAGTATATGGCCGGCCAGCTGTTTTGCTACCTACACTGCCGATGTCAGAGTAAATGAGTGATTATTTTAATGCTGTCAGGGGTGAAATTATGGCTTTTAACTTGTCATTATAAAGTGACACACAAAGTCTAATTGGGCTCATGCTGCGGTGACCTAAAACAACATGGGTGCAGAGTTTTTCTTACGCGTCTGTGAGAATGAGACCAATTGTTCTAATTTCCATCAGATGCAGGAGACGGGGGCAATCTCTCGCTCTGTCTCGCTTTCTCGGAAAGGATGTTTTTCGATTCTCCTTCCAAGAACTGGAGAATTCCCACTGAGCGGCTCTTAGAGGGAGTGTGGATATTTTCATTACAGCAGATAAATACGGTGAAAAATGGAGCAGCGTAGGGTTGACGCACAAAGTCGGCAAAATCCCACTGACGTTATCACTGCACCTATTTGAATTGGAAGGTGCAATGCTATCAATCAGCTCACTGTTTTTTATCTATTTTGTTGGGGGGGCAAAGACAGTTTATAAGCATAAATTTCCAAATTGAGCAGTTGCATTGAGTAAAAGTTAAAATATCTTGATATACATCTTTAAATAAACCAAATAAGTCAAAAAAACCCATCTACTATCATGTTTCTGTTTAACTCAAGACTACCTTAGAAAAATCACTGACAGCCATATGAATTAAGAGAGAAATATGACATAAATCATGTTATAACAGCAGTCTTAACTCAGTATGTTAATCAGACAACGCTTTCGTCTGAGATTCCACCTTCTCTGGTGAAAACATGTTCTGCCTGGTAGGACAGAATGGACTGGGTCTGGACACCCCTCATGTTCATGGGGTTTGTACTTTATGTTACTACAGAGTTGTTACAAATTTATAAATACCAAGGAAGCAGCTTTAATATGATGGTGGCACCAGTGTGTGAAAGAAATGTTCTCACCAAACTTTCTTAATTGGTGGGAAATGGAACGGAGGAATAGTAATATTTGTGATGATCCACAGGACACCTGCTGAAGAGAGGCCTTCAAGGGCCAAATGCCGCCTGTATGTATGTTGTGTGGATGACGCTACCCATGACAGGAAGCAGCTGTTCACACTGAGCCGACAAAGAGAGGAGTGGGTCCAGAAAGCCGGGCCGTCCTCGAAAAGCTCGTTTCATCTGTTGAGGAGGTCCAGAGATCAGAGTGGTAGGCGCACAGAGAAAACCTCCGAAGGGGCCAAAAATAGCAGCAGGCTGCTCTCCATCGCCCTCCGTGATTCATCCCCACTGCGGTAATTAGCTGGTAATGGTTCACCACCGTCACGGCTGGAGCCACAGTGGGCACGGCGGTGACACGATGCAACCCTCCCCCCCCCCACCACCACCACCACCACCCCCCAAAAAAACGTCAACAAACGTTTAAAGAGGAGCAGAGCAGCATCAGGAATGAGCACAAGAACACGTCACAACTTGGAAGTCTGGGATATTACCAAATCCTTCCAGGGAGCCAAGCGGCAGGAGGCGAGCTGGAGAAAAAGTGGAGATGAAGAAGAGCTCTGACCGCGTGCATTCTCACTGGCTCCTCACTTTTTCCACTTAGAGAACTACAGAGAAGAGAAAAGTGGAAATATACATCTCGGTGACACGCACTAATGGAGGTCTGCTCAGCAGCTATGCCGGGAGAAATCCCCAGCTGACAATAATGGGCTCAGCATGGCCGTGCATTGAATTACACTGGCTGCGCAACAATTAATTCACCTTCATTCTCTGAGCAAACACACTCTTTCACATTTCACTGCAGGAGCTGCTGAACAAACGAGCTACTTCATCATCTGTGAGCTTTGCATCAATGTTATCTTTGCAGTTGGAGTCCTGTTGATTTATGTCTCGATCGTGTGTGTGTGTGTGTGTGTGTGTGTGTGTGTGTGTGTGTGTGTGTGTGTGTGTGCGTGTGTGTGTGTGTGTCTGATAGAAAAAACATTGACAGGAAGTGGAGACATCCAGACAGACTACCCATGTGTCTACGTTTACAATAGTGCACTTACTCGAAGACCTATGAAATGCCACTGGAAATCTGGAAATAAGCCATTAAAGCTCACATAGAAAAACCACATAATATGTTTTGTGGGAGGGAATGTTGGGGATCAACGACAGATATGAGTTTCAGTTCCTGGCTAGTCAAATGGGGGGGTTGTCATACCAGACATGGCGAGCGCATACATTTCCTTCGGCCCTGGGTGTTTGCTGAGGCTCTGCCGGGTGGACTCATTACTCACTGTGGGCCTGGAGCCCGCGGGGGTGTCCGAGGAGCCTCTGCCACACCCACTACGCTCGGACAGTTGTGTAATCCCTCCTGGGGTTGTGGAATGAGCTTGTAATGATGACTGGTTTGATACGGCTTCGCCCTCTGACACACAGGCAGAGATGCCTGAGAGGCATAAACAGTCCCGAAGCCGCTGCGATGAAAGTGATACTGGCTGGCCAGGGCTGAGGCCCACAGCGTGTGGGAATCATGGCTGTCAGGCACAGCTCTTCAATAATCACACAACTGATAAATATTTCATCACAAGAAAATGCATTCATGCCTGATAATGTTGCTTTGAGACAGTTAACTGATAGATTTCAGTGGTTTTTTTGTGGCCTTTAAAAGACAATTTAGACAGGAACCACCTGTGGGAAGCAGGGAAAGTTTCCTTTGACAACACTTGGGCATATTTGTACATAACCTAGTATTTTGGTCACCCGTGTCTGAGTTTGCAGTGGTTCTTCCCCAACGCTCTATGTGTCAAACTGAACTTGTGTGTGACAGTGAGCCACAAATTGCCTCGATGCTACATCTTTGGTATGTGAGTGGCGTTGGCTCCTGTCATCTGTTTGGGACCGACGCCGGATGATATGTAAACCCAGTACTGTGTGCGTCATATGGGGCCCAGTGTGCATATGCATTCTCTCTGCTAACACAAAGTTGTCACAAGCGGTCCCAAACCACTTCTAAGGATTGGGTTTGTCCACTTGTTTGGATCGCTGGATCAATGGGTGTTGAGACATGGACAAAACAACCCCCTTTTGAAGAGCTCAAAGGAGCCAAACTGGCTTTTTTGTCATTTTTTATTTCATTATCTGGGTTTTTCCAAGTGTGTCTTCAAAAAAGCCTTTAAACCAGTCCAACCATCAAGATATGATAGGGCAAGTGCACGCTCTCTGCCCAGGGTTAAATGCCATGTGGCAAAGTTAATGAGAATGTTGGGCTTAAAGGCTCGAAACGTGACTCTGAAATGAAACCTAACGCTGCTGCTAGTCGGCTGCGGCTAACACTTTTAAAGTCATAATTGGTCAGATTTATAGATTGCGTATAAAACTGGAGGCCCCAGACTTGAGGCCGGCAGTTCGCCTTTATTCTCTTGTAATAAAAGAAAGGTCCTCAAAGTCCTGAAGCAAAGATCAAAGCTCATTTTGTCAGTGTGGGGTTTGACAATACTGTAGATAAGCCTAAAAAACAACTAGGAAAATAAACAATTCCTCCATGTGCACATGTGAATATGGTTCTGTGGGACCTTAAACCTGCTTGTATACTCTTCTACAATTTATTAACTTAACTTTTTCACTGTCAGCATCAAATGGAAGTAGAGTAACTATATTTATTCAGGATGTATGAGCTCACTTTGTGAATCACTATACAGTTACACTCTTTAAAAGGCCAAATTAGCTACTACTCTGCTGTGTTCTCAATTATGATTATGATCTGTGAAAGAATCCACCTTCATGGAGTGGTGACCTGCTCACCCACTGGCAGTGTAATGAGGCTAACCCCTGTGATTTTTGTCTCTTTGTCAGGAATCTTCTCAAATCCCCTCGGATGACATCATCTTCTGGGGAGTTGTAGCCAAACAGACAACAGCACGACACAAAGCATCCAGATCCAAGGGCTCAGCAGTCACTCTCTTGAGCCAGCGGACCTGCAGAGAAAAATGTGCCAAATATACTCCCCACCACCACCCCCACAACCACCACCCCTCACAACCAACCACCAGCCTACCCCATTATTTCTGCCCCTCTTGAAAGCTCGGTTACATCATCCTCGGCGTCCACATTTCAGCGATGCCTCTGAAGCCTCCCGCTGGCTACGAGATCTGCGGGTGGGGAGGGGGGTTGGGGTTGCTGTGATGGAGAAAGAAAAATAGTGGAAGCATCAAAGCATAATAACACACGCGCAGAGAGAGAGAGAGAGAGAGAGGGTGTCAAATATTTTGTACATGACAATGAGATTTAACTTTCTGTCTGTCCTCTCCTTCCTCATAACCCTCCCCACATAAATGTGTGATGGTAAGTGTTTGCATTGACTCAGTCCAGTCAGCCGAGCTCTTCTTTTCAAACGCCCCCCTCCCTCTCCACCATTCAGGCACCCGGGCGGGGGGGCGCTCCACGCAGGCCCAGCCATAGCAGACATTTTTGTGGTGAAATCATTAAACCCACGTGCAGCTCTCTCTCTGTGGTCACTGGGGGTCGTGCTCCTCTGCCTTTAGCTGAATAAATCATAAAGTTTGCCGGGGGACCACACAAGAAGCCAGCCCAGTGCAGCCAGCCCATCCAGTCTGTGAGGCCAGCGCAAAAAACACATGCACATGCACGGCCCCAGACCTTGTTATTTTTCAGAAAAACACCAGCAGTGAGACAGAGACGGAGGAAGTGAGGCAGAAGGAGACAAGGAGGCAAAAACTGAAGGCACACAAACAAGTGAAGAGTGTGCAGGAAGTCATGTCAGAGATATGGTAACCTGTAGAACACAAACAAGGCCGAGCAGAGACAGCACGGACTGGGACCAAACACACACATTAGCACTTCTATCTTTGTAAAGACCAGCCCTGTTCCCCTAAAACCAACAACATGCCCAACCCTAATCATTAACCTGACCCTAACCCTAAAACACACTCCTAACCCTTAAACAGCCCATTTAAAGTTGAGAGGAGAAAAAAAATGTCCTTAATTTGCTGGTTAAATACATATTTTGCCACTACCCATGTAGAATGTGCAAGAACAGAGATAAACTCTCAGAATTTGGACCCAAACTGTCAACATTTGCTGGCAACATCAGTTCACATGCAACTGATCAGCGCAACATATTTCTGCTTGGACTCGGGAGCATCGTAAAAGATGTTCTCTCCCTCTCTGTCCCTGTCTGGATGAACTCGCCAGACTGATCCTTCAGACAAGACCTGACTACGAGAGGAGGAAACGCTGTCCTGTCTGAGGATCACATACCATCTGGGGAACATTTACACAGGGGCGACGGAGAATGCACGACTGAGCGCGGGTGTGCATGTGTGAGTGATGCACAAATTATAGAAACAATAAAAGGTTTAAACAATCCACACTCGTTTTTACTAGAAATGCTAGAAAATATCTTTGCTGCGATGGTAAAACTAGCTCTGTCAGCCTAAGACGAAACATGATGATGTCTGTTACCAACGTTGGCAACTGGTAGCTAACTTGTCACTTTTACGGGATTATTGTGCAGTCGATCCTGTAGGTTGAGCTGGTTTGCAAGCAGTGCTAAATAGAAGAACTCCTCATTCTTACCGAGTTTCCCTCACGGACTTGCCAGGGGCGGACCCTACATCCCACCTGTCTTCAGGCACAAGCCAGGGTTCATCCTGGATGTCAGCATGTACCCTCGCGTTCACATCTGGCCCAAAGGGATTTGTACCCAGAACCTTGCTGTGAGGCGACAGTGCTACCCACTGCACCCGAAACACAAAAACCACAGTCAGACGTGGAAAATGAAAACCATTCTTTTTGTTTAACAACCTCACTCTGACATTTCCCCCCTTGTTTTTAAACTCTGGAATCCACTCTTTTCTTCACCTCCATCAAGGCCTCTGTCACCTGACTCAAAGGTGGGGGTCATCGCGCATGTCACGCTGAGAAATGCAAGTGGCAGAGCAGCTTGGGGAAAGAAGAGAGGGCGAGGGCGGAGGTTGAAACTCTAGCCACACCGTTAACGGAGGCCATAACACCTCTCGACCCTGGGCCACACATTTCTGGGTGAACTTTGGCCCCATGACCACACCAGTGGTGCTGGGTACCTCAAGCGACACACACACACACACACACACACACACACACACACACACACACACAC
>BJFM01000511.1:136999-156386 GCA_016586285.1 Arothron firmamentum | reverse complement strand
GATAACCAGATGGAAGTATAACTTTAGCTTTGGAGCGACGGGAGTATGGACAGGATCCCCCCCCCCCACCCACCAGCCGTTCTCTTCCTCTCTTTCACTCACATACACACATTCTTCTATTTTTTGCTGTCACACTCATATTCTTTCCTGTTTTTGTTGTTGTTCTTGCGAGTACACAAGCCCATATTAACAGATTCTGCAACCAAATATAACGAAAGAAAACTGATTTCTTATATATAATATTGACACAGTTCTCACAACTAGGCTAACATTTTCCACGATTATGACCAACATTTGCCATTCTTTACGTGAATGATGTCATGGAAGGCTTGAGCCTGAAGAGATTAGGATCCCGAACTTTGGTTTATTCTGATTCTAATGGACAAAGGTTTTAACGTGAAACAGTAGCTTTTACAACATCCATAACTGTCATCCACCTCTTATGAAATCTGCTCCTAGCCCTTGATTAGGCCGTATGCTTAAACCCCCATTTCTCCATAAAGAGATTTACTAGCTCATCTCTAAACTGCCTACCGGCCTCTCGCCCTTTCCTACTTCCTCCCGTGCCCCCCCCCACCCCCACCCCCCGCTCATAACCCCCACCTTTCACCCAGGGTCCCCAACCAGCATGGTTAAGATAACTGCAGGCACAAGTAAGTGGGTGGTATGGACACAGTGGTGTGTGTTTCTGTGTGTTTGATCTCCATGTTGTGTTTAGATGTTTGAGGGGATATCCTATCACCTCCAGTATTCAGTGCGGTCAGCACTTGCGGTTGGTGTGTGGAAGGAGAGGCAGATGAAAGGAGCGGCTGGGAGAGTTGTGTTTGTGTGTTTTTTTTTATCGCTGTTGTATTTGCTCTCATCTGCCCTCCAAGGGATTGAAAAAGGAAGCAATATTGGTAAAGTTGTTTTTCAGGCCTCTTGGGCACACGATACGCTTCGCTTTAAGCCAGAGGGGCCCAAAACATCTCGTTTTTCTCGACTGTGAAGCATTTTAGGTCAACCAGTAGCCAAAATTAGTAAAATAAAGAAATAGCCAATAGTAATAGTCAGCATAGGTTTAAGGATAGTAAATTATCATAATCAGTCTTGTCTCTTCAGAAAAATGTTCCCATATATCTCTTTAAATATGAGCAACTGCAAAATATGTGTCCTTCTGTCAAAAACAGGTTTCATTCATATGTTTGTGGCATTAAAAAAAAATCTAATTACAAAAACACAAGGAAAAAACTGAATCCACTAATATGGATCAAAGAGAAGGTTGCATAACTTCCAGGCAGTGCCAGTTGTTTTTCTCAGCAGACAGGAAGGCGTCAATTACATTAATCATCACTTTCAAACAATTATCATCAGTATTTAAATAGAAATAAGTTCCATGACTCCGTAATTTTTTTCGCATGGGGTAATATATAAAGACTGGAGGACCAATAAATGCTCCCTGAGGTCCTCCAAAAATGTCACTTCACAATAACACTGAAAGATGATTGTAAAATGTGAAATCGTGTGAGGATAAACTGCATCGTTACACTGGGGAGTCTGGCCTTTCAGGCTTATTATAGCGCTTCAAAAAGTTTTCCCAAAAGCGTCAAAACGTCATGTCCTCACTTGGCAAATGCAGTCAAAGCATTCTTTTTTGGGATTACACAATAAACACTATGTAGCAGTAAAAGCTAATTAATTAAATTAGCATTTTGATAAAAGAGTCAGAGGGAAGTACATTCCTGTGGCCTTTGTTTTATACTTTAACAGGGCTTGTGTTGGGACCTTTTCAGACAGCCCTGATCACAAATGAGTCTGTTCTCCATTAGAATCCTATAGGAGTACTACAACAGCTAATATTTTATGAATAATACTGTAATTAACCTAATGACGGTGCAAAATTGGGAATGAAATATGTGTCAGTGGACGAGGTATTGTACGCCGGAGAACCATGTCTAATTTGTGATCCATTTGTCTTGGCCCACTTTCCCTTCACTCGTTCATTTAAGTCTGCTCCAGCCAGGATTTGGTTTGGCTCATCAACCATCTCCAACACACAAGGCTTTTTTTTTTTTAAACTTCTTTCTTTTCCTCTTATGGTTTTGTCTGGTCTCTATGCACTTGCACAGATACAGTGTCCCATGTCGCGCACAAGCAGAGCGCTAAAATGAGTCTTTTACCATTTTCCTGTCTGAAACACTTCACAGTATCTATATTAACTATATCAACCACATATGCTCTTTGCTAGAACTCTTTCAGGCGGATGTTGATGAGTTCTGCCAGTACTATGGGAGGAGAGATTCCACTCTGTGTTTCCCTGATTTCCAACGAAAGCAACCGCAGAGACAAGATTCCAATTATTTGGAAGATGAGAAGCCAGAGGATATCAGCAGGTTTGTGTAATGATTTTATTACAATATGGATAGAAACTAGGCCTTTTTAGACAACATCAAGCTATCGATTCAGCCAGAATAGCTGAACCGTCTCCCATCTCGCGTCATTGCGGTCGCCCCCTCGCTGCGAACTTTCCTACATCACCATGTGCTATGTGCGTTTGTCCATGAGGGGAAGCTTTCATCTGTTTCCCCCCCAGGCTATAGAATACCAGCCAGCATGTGCGCTCGAATAACAGCAACCATTCCCCCAAAAATAATAAAATCTAAAGGTTGGATTCTTACAAACATCCATGGCTGTTGGAGGCAGCCCTGGGGTGGGGGGTGGGGGGGCTTTAATAAACATATAACATATAAAACTCTCAGAGGCCAGGTTTGTGTTGGTATCAGTATCATGCTCTGCTCTCTGCTTTAACTGGATTATTCATCACCACCATTAGCCTCTGACCTTTTGTATCTCCCTTGTTACCCAGGAAACAAAAACACAACTGCTACTGTGCCCAGGAGGTGTTGAGTGGTCTCAGGCAGCCAGTAGCGGTGGTGCACTGTGGGGACGGGTCCCAGCGGCTCTTTGTCCTGGAGAGGGAGGGGATTGTGAGGATACTCAGCCATAACCTGGAGCTGATCAAGGAGCCTTTCCTGGACATCCACAAGCTGGTGCAGAATGGCCTAAAGGTATGGATGAGCCCGATTGTTGCTATAGCGCAAAAAAGAGAAACACACGAGCAGAATCATACAACTGTCTGCACCTATGTAAACGCGTAGGGAAACTCTCCAGCCAAGACAAATATTGGAAATGGTGTCTGCTCTCCATTATTATATAATTACAGTCAGCAAGCAGCCCTTCATCAAATGCGATTGTGTCTAATCATTAAGTAATTATCTGCACATTAACTGTACATACAAGGCAGCATACATTAAGCTTGCTGCTACATTTCTGCTAATTCTCACAAGATGGGTTGAGAGCTTCTTAATCTCTCCCACATTGTTCATTGTAAGGGTTCCACCAATGTGAGCTCCCTCATATGTTACTGCCTATGGGACAACTGGAACGTCAGCTAAACAAGCCCCTCCGGGGTTTACAGTGTGATCTTCAGTCGCCTCAACAAAAATGCATTTATTTGACATCTTTATCGCTGATTAATGAGGAGGAAGTTACACACTGAGTGATCGGTTTGTGTTTTTAGCAGGAATTAGCACATATGTGTCGACTTGACCACCCACCGTCACAAAAGTGTACTCGCCGAGTGGGGACATTATGGGATCTCGCGGTGTCAAAGGCCAAGTAAATGTGTTCTACTTCTGTTTGGCTGTGCACCCTGGCTTGGGAAAATAAACAGACTCTGGGGGGGAGTAGAGGTCCTCGGGAATAAACCGTCAGTCTTTCGGATTTTTGAGATATTGGCACACGCAGCAGCAGTGGCAAAGTGGTTGCACAGTCAGCCCGTAGGACAAAGGTTATGGGTTAAACTTTGTGTTTCTATATCCAGCTCTCACAGCAAAAAGCCTTGAGCACCTTCATTTGACAAGTGATGTCATTTTGTCATGACATTTAGCTTTGCATCGCTGTAATTTGCCCTGCATCTCGGATTCAGAATTTGAGAATTGTTTATAAATTGTTTAGCTAGCATGAGATGGGAAAGCTGAAATGTTTGGGTGGCACACTCCCAGACAGGAAGTTTATCTATCACGCATGCCTCCCGCTCCTCCGCTGTCAAGACCCTCTGCTTATAAGAAGTCAAACAGAGCACGGCAATTGAATGTGCAACTGCCCCCTACGGGTTAGCGTCAGGGATCTGCCGCTCCCTTATCGCCGCTCAGTCCAAACTGGTAGAGGATAAAGTGATCATTATGACAATTAGATGTGGCTCGATCCCTCGCTGGCCCCAGGAGTCCTATTCTGTGATGTTGGCTGCCAGAACGGGCTCCCATCCACAGGGGTGAAGAGAAACGAGGGGGGGGCTAAGGTGTTTACTGGCAAGCATCAACAGGATGGAGGTGCCTTTATACAGAGAGGAACCCAGGGCCCCAAGAGGCGGGAGAGATAACGGGTTTATCATCAGCCCCACGCACATGCTTTGATTGTAATGTTCTGTGCTTCCTTCTGGTCTTGTCCCCCCACCACCAGCACCATCACCACCACCACCACCACCACCATCACCACCACCATACCATCCATGGATCCCCCCGGCACCAATTAAGCTGAACTGCACAGAAACAATGGTGTGCTGTGGTGGTGTGGACTCCCAGCAGCACCGTGGGTGTTCTCATCCTGAAATTCAATCTCCATACTCCACCACCACCACCACCACCCACCTACCACACACGCACACGCACACGCACACACGTGCACGCTACACCCATTTCATCATCAGTGCTCTGTCTCCACAGTTGGCTCGCATTCACACACCTCTGACATGACTCCTGATTGGACGAGGGTCTTGTTGCAGGATGCGGTTTGGGATTAGTGCACATAACCAGTGTGGAATTACTGAAGCTTTGTCCTTGTAGACAGTGACTTAGACTGGTTGTTTTTTTGTTTTGTTTTGTTTTTACATCCTCACCACCGACACGGGTACTTTGTCTGTAATAATCGAGTAATTACAGACTCAATCTTGTCATCTTCAACCAGTCACTAGTCACTAGACATAAGAATTTTATAAAGGGAGACATGTGTAAGTAGCATCCTAACTCTGCTGGTGAGCATTTGCAGGGGAATCGGATCCCCCAGTCAAATATTTCATTGGTTAAACAAATAAGTCGGCATGTTGTTGTTTTTTTCCCGTCCACAGACAGCTGCTCTGCAGTCTCAGCAGCCACCAGAGGCTCAGAGCTGCCCTCAGACAGGCTCCGATAAATGGCCTTATCCTTATCCTCAAAATCCGCTATGACGTGAAGCAAATCTGTGGTGAAACTCACACTGATGTCTATTTATCCTTAAACAATGGCTGAAAGACAAACGATGTGATGATAAAATAGCACAGAGGGGGGAAAAACAGTGACATCTGCAGCACAGAGAATAGATAATACAGTCATTTTCCCATGCAAGAGTCACAGGATACTGAATGAAGCTGCAGCTAAGGACAGGAAGTGTCTATATTTGATGTTCTATTTGTCAATTTGGAAGGATACCTGTACCTGTACCAGCACCATTTAAACTTGAATGTTTCACTCTGACAGTGCCAAAGTCACTTTTGGATGGAAACCGAGCACAGAGGCCAGAGTGAGAATCCTGGTCGCACTCATAGATAAGCGTTAAGGTGTCACAGGAGGAAAGGGCTGTGTGTGGGCTTTTGTAGAAGGAAGGCTCAAAACTAGGATTCTTTAAAAGATATTCCGAAGGAAAATGGTGTTGTAATGACTCAAGCCTTTAGGGAGTGTTGCACCTCGTGCTGAAATGTGCAGATGCGGCAGTTTTACGCTGATCAGTGCAGGAACGTTGGCTGCATCGGCAGATCTCATGCATCGACTTTTAAAACGCTGCCCAATAGTGCGCTGGGGCCGCGAGGCCAACTCTGCCATTCCCCTGCTGCTGAAGGAGTTATTCATTTGTGAGGGAGCTAATATTTCATCCCTGTTAACCACTGTGTATCTTGGTGGTCCCCGCTTGGCTCCGGATCTCGGCCTCTCTGGAATTGCGGTCTTTGACCCACTCCCTGCGGTGAGTTTATTTTCGGGATGTGGGCCACTGCATCCTCAAATCCAACATATGGATCCAGCATTTAAAGGTGAGGTTCGATGAACCAGAAAGGTTGGATTTCACTTCCTGAGATGCAGGCTTTTCTTAAGTGCGTTGGTTTTTGCTGCAACTGTCATCCAGCTGTACGGCGCTCTGCATCCACTCCCACACAACTGGCTTTTGACTAAGCCACATTTGTACATATTTCCTCCGCCTTAAGGAGTGATTCAACTTCACATCGTTTCTCTATTCACACAGAGACGTCCGCTTGTGGGTCTGTGTTTACTTCTCAGTGACACATCATCCGTTATTTTGCAAAGAGTCATCTCTTGCTCCTGTCAGTCAAAACGGCACCTGAAAAAGTGAATTATTGCAAGTGAAAGTTGATTAACGTTTAGACCTGACCCTGTTTGCTCTTTTAAAATCAGATGAATGTGGCAAAAACTCAAGTTTCTTTTTGGATGAATAAAGAGGTGGAAAGAGTGTCCATTGCTAACTAGCTGGCTCGCTCGTGACTTTTGTTGTGGTGTTTGACATCACAAGTCAGTTGGAAATTGCAGAATACTAACAGGCTGGAATAGTGCAAGAGTGTATATATATACTGGGACAAAGACAATATTTTAATGAAAAGACTAAGCTGTGCGTGTAAATGTACTGTGAGGTGCATTTTGGGTTCTAAAACGTAACAGTTTCCACCAGTTTGACTGATTAAATCAGCCATTTACTGATGCCAACCAACTCTAACTCTGTTCATTTTTTTAACATCTTTCTGTGAATTGATTGTTTGTGTTTTTTCTTTTATTTTGTCTAAGATGATCACTTTTTTCAAATTCCTTGGTGGGATTCAACCACTTTGAGCCCACTTTCCAACCATTCTTCACACCTTTTAGCTTATATTCTGTTCATTCTTTGTCAAGAGGAAATGGTAAAGGAGAGTCCAACATTTGAAAAAAGGGGGGCCAACCTGGGTTTCTCTGCCTGGGGAACCAAACGCTGCAACTGATTATTACAGCTAACTATGATGGGAGGACCACCAAGGTAGTGACAACTGATGTAGCTGCCTCCGGGGTGAGACAAAGGTTTACATATTACACAAGCAATTTGGATGTTTTCTAAACATGTTGCCAAGACAGTGGGAGTTGGCAGCTCTCCTCCCGCAGTAACCCCGCCCACCGCAGTCCCCCCCCACCCCCCACCCCCCCGAGCTTCGAATTTTGCACGGACGAGGACAGGAGGCAAAGAGCAGGGGCTGAAGCACTCTGCACTTTTGTGCTCTCTATGAACTGTGAGTGAGCTAATAAATTCTTTCAGCCACTCAGCCTAGCATTCACAGATATCCCCCATAGATTACACACACAAATCACTGCACAATGGAGGCCACCGGGAGGGCCGGGGCGTCACAGGGGCCCCACGACCCCACGGAGAAGCACGCAAAACCAGGCTGCAGATAAGACTTGGCCAAAGTGAGGAGTGGGGGTGCGCTTGCAGAGGCAGAGTCGCTTTATAATGGTTGGTAATGGCATGTTCAAGCAACATGGTAGAGGTGTGAAGCAAAACAAGGCAAAGGTAGAAAGAGAGAGAATAGGATAATAGCAGGGGTGTGAAAGGGAATGTGATGAGAAATAAAGAAAGAGGGATTAAGGGTTGAAGAATTAAGGGAAATGGTGTGGTGCATGCGTTGGCGGGGGCTTGCGCGTCGAGGTCTCGCAGATGATGAAGATGACTGCGGGGGGCGATTCCAACCCCACACAGCAGACCAGAAGCCAAGGAGGGACATAATTAACTCCTGGATCTTTTGTGTTTTTCATCTGACTGCAGGGCGGAGATGAAAGGGGCCTGCTAAGCCTGGCATTCCACCCCAATTACAAGAAGAATGGCAAGCTCTACGTCTCCTACACCACCAACCAAGAGCGCTGGGCCATCGGTCCACACGACCACATTCTCCGTGTGGTTGAATACACCGTTTCGAGGTAATGGCAGAAGTGTGTGCCAGAGATACTCCTCAGAGTCTTCTACACAGTATTAAAACACATCCCTCCTGTCTTCCTTTATATAAGAGTAATAACATACATGCATCTTCTAAAAATACACAAATTCAACACAGCTTCATGCACATTTTAACACCGTAAACAAGAACTTTTGCTTTACTAGGATTTAGAATGTAGGTCAAACATAAATTTATTGTGCATTGTTTGCCAAAGTATAGGATGGGCATACCTTTGTAAAGCTCTTAATCACACCTTTGTTCCTAAGATGGCACTTTTTCAGGAAGGTGTTTGTGTTAGATTCAGGTTTGCACAGTTACATAGTTTCGTTTAACTTAATGCTCTCAATTTGTTGATAGCCTAGTGCCCTGACTGCATCTCACAGTACTTTATTCGAGGTTCCTCAAACATTTGTTGCTTATACCACAAAGCCAAATCCTCTCTCTGCACGGAAAGTTGTGCAACATTTTGCTATAGCACAGCCCCACCCTGTCGTTGCCTAAATGAGCCCTTGCATTGCTAAATGTCTTGCAACGGCAAGCTGTTTAAAGTCATTTAATATTGGATTTTGTTGTGTCAGCATCGTAGTTATGTAATTAAAGATGATCACTGTCTCTTATGCAGCATATTTCATATAACCTCTTCAACAAAAGCCTTATAAGTGTCTGATTTTGAATATTTGAGACTGAGATTTATGAGAAGGTGTAGAAGAACACTGACGGTAGATTTATAATCCGCAGGAAAAACCCGAACCAGGTGGACACTCGAACCGTGCGAGTGTTGATGGAAGTGGCGGAGCTGCACAGGAAGCACCTCGGTGGCCAGCTCTTCTTCAGCCCCGATGGTCTGCTGCACATCATCCTGGGAGACGGCATGATCACCCTGGACGATATGGAGGAGATGGACGGTCTCAGGTGAGATTGGAGGTCTGAGAAAGCAAACCATGCTTAATGTCAATGCTTCTGCCATGCTCACCGTGCAATTTCCTGTCTTTTGGAAGCGATTTCACCGGCTCCGTCCTGAGGGTGGACGTGGACACGGACTGCTGCACGTCCCCGTATTCCATCCCGCAAAACAACCCTTACTTCAACAGCACCAACCAGCCACCTGAGATCTTTGCCCATGGTTTACATGATCCAGGCAGGTGAGTGAGGCCTCCAAATGGACCCTGAACGAATCAAAACGCGTTCAACGATCAGCAAAACACCAATGCTCTCACTCTGCTGAACGCTGTAGGTGCGCCGTGGATCGTCTTCGGGCCGAAAATGGAAGCTTCCTGATCCTCTGTACCGACGCCAGTGGCAAAAACTCAACAGCGGGGAGAATACTTGAGATTGCTAAGGGGAAAGATTATGGTGAGTTAAAGTTTCCATGACATCTTCCATGACCCCCATGATTCACCTCTGTCAGTTTTGGTCTCTTCGAATACTTTGCGGCCTTAATGGAGCGGCTAACAGATAGAGAAACGAGCGAAACCATTGGCTGCAGTTGTGCTCAATGGTATCGCCTCTGGAGTGAGAAATAACGGCGCGCTCACATCTTGGATGACCTTTTATATCGAAATTATGTGATCCTCTCTTGTGGAGCGTAGGTTTGCCAATGGAATGTAGATTTGTTTCCACCAGGAAGATTTAAACCTGTCAACAACAATAAGGGTCTAGATGGAGGTTTAGCATTCTTAAAAACAAAGCTGAGACGGGCCTGGTTCTTCTCACATTCTGCACATAATCAATAACAGCACAGTTATGCACTTGTTTCTGATATTCACAATAAATCAGCCATCTTACCTCAAATAAAGCACCGCCTTTGGTGTCAAACCCTCCTCCACCTCCGAAATGCTGGATTTGACCCGCTGACCAGGGAGCGGCGGACCCGCGCTCATCAAAGATGGCTGCCCAGGAAGAAGTCAGCTTTTCCTTTTTGTGTCTCCTCAGAAAACGAGCCATCTGTGTATGACCTGCAGTCCAGTGGAGGAGCGCCGCCCGTGGGGGGCTTCATCTACAGGGGCTGCCAGTCCAGACGCCTCTACGGCAGCTACGTGTTCGGGGATAAGAACGGGTGAGTCTGATGGCTGATTCTACCAAACGGAATTCCTCCGCCTGAAGGAACCTTGATTTATGAACGATCACGTACCTCTTCAGTCATTCGCTGCGCTCACACTCGGTCCTGCACGGACACGCCACGCGAGCTGTGCCAAGTAAAACAGAGAGTTCCGTCACCAGTTTAATGTTACTGTCACCACGATGAAATGACCCTTTCAGTGAAAACGAAGACTACACTTCCTGTTCACTTCTCTGTGGTTTACCATGTATTATGAGTATGCACCAGGAAACCCGATCATACGGAAGAGCAGCGTGCGGTCACTGAAATTAGTCCCTTTTTATAGTACAAAGCTGTACTTCTCTCCTTCTACTGCGATTTTATGCACATGAAACCGTTTGTAATGGAGGATTCTGTGAGAAAGCTCTGTCTTACTGTCTCGTCTGTGCCAGTAACCTGCGGACCCTCCAAAAGTCAACCCTCTCCACGTCAGCCAGCGGCGAGCAGTGGCAGGAGAAATCCCTGTGCCTGGGCTCGGCTGGCTCCTGCGGCTCCACGCTGGTGGGACACATCTTGGGTTTTGGAGAGGATGAATTGGGTGAGTTAGTGAAAATCAGCCCTCGTTCCCTCTGTTTTCCTTCATATTGCTGCTAAAGGCTAACATGTTTCCCACAATCAGTCTGCATCCTCTCAACATTGAGTCGAATCTTCAAAACTATGGAGAAAAAAAAAGATTTTGCAGCTTATTGCATATGATAACAGGGGAGGGTGAAATTTTCCAGTCTGTTATTGAAATGGTGTTGAAATGGTAAATCATAAAAGAACAAAATCAGGACGCCATGCCAACAAGGAGCTACAGTGAAAACTACAAGGGAACTAATAACCCTTTTAATGTGCCTCTGTGCAGATTTCTTCTGCAGGATATTAAATTGTCGCCACTTTCTTCTGCATTAATTATCAGTTCCATAAGCCGCAGTGATACTTCCTGTGAGACCACCTACCGAGCAGTACTTGTGTTATTGTTTACCTGGGGGAGTGCAGGATAAATATCAGGCGGGGTGAGCTGAGGTGACAAGACTAATATGATACAGAGCACTGTTTTCCACCAGTTGGACCCCCACCAGATCCTGTCAGAATTGTTGGTTGTCAGCTCCGATGTTTTTGATTCAAGAAGTGATCCGGATCACGTGCACAGGCATCAGAAGTGCTGTGGCTCGCTATCGTGGCTCTCGCCGCTCTTTCTTTTGGACCGTCCCTTCGACAAACGATTTAATTCCTGCATTTGATGACAACTCACAAGTGGCCAAAGAATCGTGGAGGGGGTGGGCTTGTTTTGCAAAGTATGGGCCCCACAGGCACATGTTTTCAATTTGTTCCCTTATGGAATTTTCTTGTGGCCTTGGTCCTCATTAAATTATCTGCCTGGTTCCCAGTCATGAGTATCCAATTGTCCCATTAAACTCTTTCTTCACGTCCTCTGGCAAGTGCAGCAGTGCAGAAGCTTTAAGTGTTCTCATTATCCCCATCTCCTCGCCTCCCCTCGTTTGTTAACGTTGTCTCCCCCTCCACACTCTGCACAGGTATTTCATGGATGACAGAGACGCTAACTGGCACATGGGCATGGATGGGATGCACGCTAGCCTAATTACACTGCCTGTTCCTTTATTGCAGGTGAGGTCTACATCCTGGCGAGCAGTAAAAGCATGGTGCAGTCCAACAGCGGCAAACTCTACAAGCTCGTAGACCCCAAAAGGTATGGGCGCGTCGCGCATTTTTCCCTTTTCTTTTTGCAGGTTTTGGTGGCAAACGAATCGTACAAGTTTAGTGTGATGTTACCAAACCGAGAAAGTGTCACACCGGAAAGTGTAAAAGCATAGGGATAACGACGTAAAAGAATCACAGCTAATACACGCTGATGGCTCGAACCAGGAGCATGTGGGCAGCGTTAGCACTGCTGGACTGTGCAATGTTGAGCGCAGGAGAAGATGTATTTCTTTAGGCCAGATTTGGAGGATCGAGTAAGAAAAACGAGGGAGGGATTCAGGTGTCAGGGGAGGGAGTTAGCGTGCCTGGGATTTACTGGAGAAACAGGGGCGGCTGATGGTTCCTGAGTGACGGCAGTGCCACCCAAGCAACCGTGATCAGTTACACTGCAGATGCTTCAAAGGAGCCAGAGCGGTCCGCTCCATATTTATGTTTTCTGGCGTTGTCAGTGGATGCGTCTCTCCCTACGAACAGATCTTTCCACCATCGACTGGACTTGTTTAGTCTGTGTGGACCCTGTGGTGTCAGAGTCTCGACTCCTAATACTCTCTGGCTTCGTTATTGTGATCTTGTTACAGAAAAGGAGGAGGGGGGAGTAAATGGAGTAGCTTAAGTATCTGACCTCAGCGTGTTATCAAGTTTGGTGGTCCTCTACCTTTTCTTTATATTGCAAAGACATCTGGAGTCAAAAGCTCTCGTATTAAGAGGTTTGTTTTGCCGTATTGTGGCTTTCGTGGCACCGCTTCGCATTCAGCTCTGTTTTCCGATCAGCTATGTGTTTGGGAACATAGAGTGACTGCTAGCGCGAGCAGTAAAGGCTTACAGGCAAACGTCAGCCATAAAATCCTTCAGCAGTGTTTGTGTAAACATGTCCTGGCCAGATGACTTCATTTCTAGGTATTTGTTTGTCAGTTGGAGTACCCCTCCAATAATAAATGGGCCACCATGCATTTTGAAACATGCTGAGTGTGTATGTGTGTGTGGGTGGGTGTGTGTGGGTGTGTGTGTGTGTGTGCTGTTAGGGTGTATAAGAGTGAACGAGTGCAAGAAAAACACAGACAGCAAGTCAGGACTTGTTTGCAGTGCAGCAGCTGGATTGAAATATTTCCAATAATACATTTGTTGCTATACAGTGAAGAAGTGAAAGTCCAGTTTCATCCTCAACAACAGACGGTCGTGTGGGAACGATGGTGCACGATTGTAAAACACCAATAAGTAATACCGGCCTTCTGTATAAAAACAGTGAAGCTACAAGCTAACTCCAGTGGAGGGGGAGCTGCCTGTGTCTTGATATGAAGATGTTACTCATAACACAGATTAGCACATTAAAGGTATTGTGCGCTTAAAAAAGAACAAAACATGTAAATTCAAGTATTTCTGTGACACGTTTTTTTGTCACGCTACATTCATGAGGTGTTTTACTCCTTTACTGAGCAAAGCCTCCATTTCAAACTGGTTTATTCTGTACATTCAGCACATACTGTTGGCAGGCTACTGGGGGGGTAACGTCTTGGCTCCCTTTCCGTCCTGCTGAATCTGTGTTTGATAATGTAATTATTTTAACAACGCGCACATTATATTTATGCCAGGAACAAGCCGTTCTAGAAAAAAACACCATGTTTCAGAAGAGAAACACACTGACAATGATATCATGACACAGCACAAGGCAGCGTTTTGTTTGAGCCTCTCTGTTTATGTATGAAATCATATGAGCTGTGCAGTAAAGTCACATGTTTATTATATCATAATTGGAAATGTAGATGTCCTTATACCCAGTCAGTTAGCAAAGTCAGCCTCGGCCGTTCCCTGGAAAGTCATGGAAGCGCAGTGCCGGACCCCCTGCTGATTTCTGGTTTAAAATGTAATTTGCCTCTGTTTGTTACAGCCCTCTTTCCACAAGGAGGGGAGCCTAACTGTATTACAAAACGTGTGAAAAGTTGCTCAGCTTTTGGCAGCTGCAGGCTTGACTGATTAAATTACAGTGAGCAGACTGCTTAAAAAGACACGGTGAACTTCCAATAGCATCCTGGGACCTCCTTTATGGACTGCCATTCAAATCGCAAATCACCACTTGTGCAGGGGGAACGAGACGGCATGTGCTCATTCATGGATATATTTATCTGTGTGTGTGCCTCTGTTTTGTGTGCGCAGATAGAAACCGTGTGGGTGGTGGGTACACGCAAACACGCACATCTGTGAGCCCGTGTGAGCGTGCGCCAAGCCAGGTCCCAGCACGCTGCAGGAGGAAAAAGTCTTTTCTTTATTTTCCTATCCCTCCTAAATCTTCCTGCATCTCGGCTGTGGTCCTCCCCTCCACAAAGCTGCGTGCCAGTCCCGCTGAATGGCCCCGGCTCCTACAATACACAGTAAATTTCTTACACAATTAAAACAAGGAATAAAGCTACAAAAGAAGCTCCCAAACAATGGAGTGGGATGACAAAACAGCAAAAGAGACCACACTGGGCCGTTTGATTAAGCCATTGTTGGGGAGTACAATGTACACCACTTCACGGCCTTTTTCTCACATATACCTCACGTCAATCAAACAGATCCTGTGAGTCAACAACCTAAACACACACACATACACACACACACACGCACATGCACGCAAGCACAGATATAAAAATTTAGACAGCTCAGGAGCAGATCTGCATCCGCAGACTTGAATGGGTGTCAAGGCTGATATCTTTTCATTTTGCTGACAGAAGAGTGACTGGTTTTCAGCACCATCCCTTCATCTCTACCTGAATGAGTCTTTGATCTTCTCTACCTTTCCAGCAGCTAGCTATGCTAAGCTACACCCAGTGCCCATCGTCTTCACATCAGTTGCAAGCTGTGGTCTGAGCTGCCCGCGCTGTCCTGGTGTAACTGCCTCATGCGCGAGCACCGTCACCCTTCTCCGGCTCCCTCGCTCTCACACGTCGACCACCCCTCCCAAAGTTGATAAATTCCCACAGTGGCTGTTGACCCAGCTGCCTTTGTCAAGTGGCGCTACCAGCAGGTGCTGTTTTCACAGCCACCCTGGCAGTCGTACAGACTGTTTAGTAGCACTGCTGACCCCTGCCTGCTATTAACAGTGTTAGCTGCGGACCCCCTCCCAATCCTCCAGGGACTCTTACTCTTTCTCTCTCTCTCTCTGCCTCTCTGTTCGCTTCCCTCTCTCGCTGTTTTTTAACTACATGCAGCCTGCAGCAACAAAAGCCGGCCCGGATGGAGGCTGGAGTTGGGTGCTGATGGGAGCATGGGAAATCAACCCCCGCCCCCCCGTCCTTCCCCACCCACTCACCCCCCCAACCATCCTCCAAATTTGAAGCGACTTTAACATGCGCACAGAGTCAGAGTATTGTCAACATGCGCGCCCATCCATCAGTGTCTGTGTCGGAACATTTTTCTCAAACCGGGGTTGGTGGCGATCACATGGGTCGAAATGTTTCTTCGTATGTTCACGCTTCTGTCTGTGTTCTTCGTGGGGGGGGGGGCATGTTTGGCACATTTGGCATCATCAGATAAGCCTCTTCTTTGTTCAAGCCTGGACTCTCACTGTAAATGGCTGATGCTTATCGTTACAGTACGCTTCTGGAGGAAGCTATTTCAAAATGACGGCTGTACCAACCCAGCGCAATCACAGAGGATTGATCGCACTGAGTTCTGGAATTCTCTAGCATTGAATCACAAACGTGGTGACCTCACCGGTCCGGAGATTTCAGCTGTTATGCTAGAATCACGCCATGTGCAGCAAAATCAACAAAATGAAACACGTCAGTAGGTACAAAAAAAAAACCAAAAACAAATTACTAAGACTGTATTCCTCGCTCTTTTGCAGATCTGTGTGTGGGCAACCAGTAAGAACACCCGCCTCACTTTCTCACTCGCTGTATTAGTTCCAGACGCGAGCGTGATATGAAACGCGTCATTTGCTGACGTGTGTGTCTGGATGTTTTGTCAAAATATGGATGGATTGTTTCAGAATTTACACATATGGTGTGAAGATGATCATGCGTTTCTCAATCATCTCTGTGGTTACACCAGCCCCGTGTTGTTGTTTTTGGTCTCGTGTGTGCAGAAATGGCGGAAAAATGGAATTTACACAAACAGTCTTCAATTTACAATGCGCGACTGCGCTTCCTGCCAATCATCTGAGATTGTAGACACGGCACACGATGGAAGTCTGATGATCTTCCTTGTTGTGCTCTTCAAATGAAATGAGCTGTAAACAAACGGCCACATTTATCAGAATCCATCAAAATAGCTGTAAATAGCCTCAGCGGCTCCACAAATCACAGCGCAGAGTTTCTGTGTACCTCAGCCAATCTGTTTTTTTTAGTTTTCCTTTTGTTTCCAGTTTTCCAGTTAGCAGAACGTTTCCTAAAAGTTATGAATGGATTCCGCACGAAACTTTAGTGGAAAATGTGATCTGGCTCCGATGTGTGTTTGATGGGTTTAAGATTTCTCACTGAGCGGCTCCAGCTTCTAACACAGTCATTTAATATCGTGTGCCTAAAAACAGATGTACGGGAAAAAAAGGAAGCCATCCATTATGGCACCAATCAGACAACCTGGAGACGCTAATAGTTTCTCCATGGAGCACATGGGCAGAAAAAAACACAACCCAAGACCGGTGGGGGTACCAGATAATGATAAACAAGAGTTATTTTTATACAGCTTATTTGTTCCATCTGTAAATGAGGGGTAGGATGATGAAAGTCTGGGATGCTTCAGTAGATTGTCCAACGATGTTCTTGCCTGTCATATTTAATATGTTGCTCCTCCTTACACCCGCTGCAGGCCTTACGCCCCCAAAGAGTGCCAGCGTCAAGTGGAGCCTCCGGAGCTGCTGATGACGGCTTGTTCCAGGCACTGTAAGAATGGACACTGCACTCCCACCGGAAAGTGCTGCTGCAGCCCAGGCTGGGAAGGACCCTTCTGCAGAATCGGTGGGTGCCTTCACCTGTTCACCTGTTCACCTGCACCGTAACTCCCTCCAGCCCTGATAGAGCAGTTGCCGCATGCGTACGAGCTCATTTGGGTTTGTTTTTCCTCCTTTGCTGCAGCCAAATGTGAGCCAGCCTGCCGCAACGGAGGAGTGTGTATGGAGCCCAACAAGTGCCTGTGCAAGAGTGGCTATTCTGGGGCCCATTGTGAGAAGAGTGAGGGGGGTATGCCCAATGACCAAGAGAAAGACGGCATACTGGACCACTTCATCGACATGACGTCGTACCTCCTCGACCTGACCAGCTATATCGTATAGGAGTGCGCGGGGGGGGTGGGTGCCTCCCACCGTCACCCTAAAGTCGACACACATCTACCTACCACCACCAGCAGACTCTAACATGGTGTCCTTAACAATCCCACACACAGCATATACACGAAACACACACACACAGACACAGATACCCCTCAGACGGTTCATCATCCTCATCACTGAACTCTTCCTCCTCCGCCTATAAGCTAGCTGCCCTCAAGCACCAGGCCTGGAACCTGAGCCGTGCTCACAGACTCCACGGCGGCCACGTCACAGAAGTTCCTCTGTCACTCAAAAGGCTTGCACATGGCTGACGCCACAGGAACAGGAACTCCAAAGGAACACAAAGTGGATCTTTTCAGAGCCTTTCAACAAAAAAAAAACAAAAAAAGGAGCGCAAGGCATTTCAGCGGGAATTGAGACTCTTCAGGGTTGCAAAGAGTGAGAGACCCGAGTCTGTGGTTTTGGCCAGTTCAACACTCAGCACCGTCATTATTTTCACACGCAGACTTGACAGAACTTCTGCATCGGCCGTAAAGAGTTGAGCGCTCCAGGAAGAAAGAGCATTCACGTCCTTCATCTGCCAGAGCAAGAAAGGTGAATCATTTGATCTCAGTTTTGCTTCAGCTTTTTGGGCACATCGTCATAAACAACTGGTCCACGCACTCGGATCAGCGTCCAGCATCGATCTGCAGGGACGTATGAACGGTCGGGGGAGAGCCTTCTGTCAAAGCCAGTCTCAAACGGTCCTTCGCTCCCTTGCACTGTGTTCACTTGTAAAGAAAACTCCATCCGCCATCCAGGTCGCGTTGGCAGCCAAGTCCACGCGGACGCCACCGCGACTCCTTTCGCTGCACCACACTGAACCTGAACTCGGAACTACAAAAGGGAAAACGATAACACGGCGATGTATATTTCCAGTAGAGCTTACCGAAGTACTACTTAGCATTGCAAAGAAAACTATAGCATTACTATTGTTATCATAGAGGAGGGTTTATTTTTGTAAGCGTAATAATATATGGGAGATAATGCTGTTTATAAAAAGCAGTTTTACACTAAGCTTGTCAATTCATGTCATTTCATGTTCTTGTACTTATATATATGCAGCTTTTTTGTCTGTTTTGTTGAAGACTCATGAAAGTAAACGTAGTTAAAGCATGCCCGTGCACGCGCGGAGTAATTCAGAGCTGGACGACGCGGTTCTAATTCTTTCCCCCCGCTGACATGTGGTTTCATTACTACTGTCAGAAACGTGTCTCGGCCATGAGATGATCAAAGATCACGCCAGGCCGCCGTTGAAGCAGGACGCAGCAGGAGGCAGATCTTTTCAGCCAAAGGATGGCTCTTAATGGAGATAGGGTTGAATGTTCCACACTAATGAGCATCTGACTCCCGCCTCAGCTCAGAAAACGGTTCAACGTGGACCCGGCTTGTCTGGAGCCACATCAATGTGTTCCGTTTATCGAGATGCCAAACTGAAGTTCAAACAGATTCAGCGCCTTTACGTGCATGCCGATATTTTCTCCATCACTTTTTTTTTTTTTTTTTCATAAAACAGGAGCTTTCAGGCAAACACTGCTCGGTTCTGCTTCCTCTCGGAATCCCAAATCCAGTCAAATGAAGTTCAGTGTCTGTGGCGGTGTTGTCTCCCGCCTTTTGTGTTTGCTGAAATACATCAACTCTACCTGGTCAAAATGGAATTCATGCTGTAAAATTGAAATTTATCATTTTTGTTTAGCACTTAATGTGAAAGTTGCATTGTAGCTGCTGAGATGGCGTGGTGTGAATAGAATAACCATTTTCATTATTTAAGTAGTTACACAAATAAAAATTATTTAAGTTCTCTATGTTGTTTTTACTATTGTACTGTATGTGACTTTTTTTTTATTCCTGTATTGTAAATATAACTAGGGATAACTTTGTTTTCGCTACAGAAATATCAATATGTCTATTAAAATTTATAGCATGTCTGAAATTTCTGCCTCCTTTTTTATCTTTGGTTATAATTTCAAGCTTAGCTGTAATGAGTTTCTAATAAATTTTATCATATGCATAAATGTGCAATTAAGTACAACTGCATTGTCTTTTTTGCTCTCTATCAAATTTTCTTTTGAATTTAAGGTTCGTGTAGATATCGAGCACCTCATGCTTGTATCATTGTCATGACAACCACGGCTTCTTGCGTTGCTTTTCAACATTAGCATAATGTCTCGCCTTTGTCCGTTCGTCTCCGCTGATCTGATCATCTGATGTGTTTCCATGCACGTCAGAAATGCAAACAGGTGGCTGTCCAGGTAAATGAGGG
>BJFM01000511.1:89507-131621 GCA_016586285.1 Arothron firmamentum | reverse complement strand
GTGTCCTAATCTCTCCAAAGCTCTGTGTCTAATGGCCACCCTGCTTCTCTGAACACTGTGTACTTACAGTTTAGCTACACACTAACAAGCGTGGAAAAGTGTTAACAGGAAGGAAGGAAGGAAACGCAGAATTGGACAGAAGTGGTGCAACTCCTTCCTTGACTAGTACTATAATCTATATATATATATAAAAAAAAGAAGAGTCTAGCACAACTATGAAATGAAATAACTTGTTATATACATTTATATTTATTGAGATCTTTATGAAATCTGCTAAATGAGTCATGGTGGGTGACAGAATGCAGGGGTACGCAGAGCAACGGCTAGCAAGTCAGCTATGGACATGGACATGGAAGTCATTTGTGTATGTGTGTGTGTATGCGTGTGTGTGTTTCCACCACCTACTCTCCATCGATCACAGATCACTGAGAAAACGCCGGACAAAGAACTCAGAAGAGGAAAATAAAGTCTGCAAGCTATCATGCAGGTCTGAATTTCAAGGGGAAAAAGAGATGCAATTATGTGTGTGATGTCATGGAAAGCAATATAACAAATAATCTCAGAAATTACTTTTGGCATCAATGAACTTACGTACAAATAAAGAGCAACAGGTTATGAGGAATACATTTTTGATCAGCAAGCAGACGTCAAAGCAGGCTTGAATTGAGTTTTGTATGATTGTGTGGTCATTGTCAGTGTCTTCCGCCACACAAACACAGAGTCATTCAAAGTGGGAATTGATCACATAGAAGCCGCAAAAGCAACATGAACTCATGAGCATCGTGGTGATAAACGAGCTGAGACAAACGAGCTGGGACGTCCTCCCTATTTGTTCCGTGCTCTAACATGGCCCCTGCTGTCCTCATCTGGCCCTCACAGGTGTCTGCTGACCTCAGCCCTCACCTTTTAGTCTTTAACCCTCCTCCCGGCACCTGGCAACACCTTTGCACACCCTCTTCGACCTCTGACCCCAGGCTGTCCATCATCCCTCAGGTCACCTGGGAAAAACATTAACCTCCGAACAGATCTGTGGAGCGGCTCATAAATCAAGAGAACCCCCCAAAATGATAACGATGATGCACAACCTCCGTCTGTTGCTCGCTGTGGGTATTCATATCGATTGGTTGACTGATATTTTTAAGGTCCAAGAACATTTACTGCTGATGTCAGGGACTCCAAATAAATGTAGAAAGAATTGGGGTTAAACGAGAAAAGCTTGAACCAGCCGAAAGGGTTTGTTTTGGAAGCGGTTTGTTTTGAAAATTGAATATTTTTTACTGGAATCAGCATTTGTATAACTAAAGAATTTAGTCTGGCTGTTCAGCGCGCTGGTGGTCTCTACGGGCGAGATCTGAGAAGCCGATATTTCTAAAGAAAATGTGAATTTGTCACTTATTGCACCACCAGATATGAAAAATCATGATTTAATAGGAACAAATATTTATAGTCAGTCTTCCTGACCACCAACGTTGTTCCAGGAAGCCTAGCTTCACTCCAAACTTATCATTTATGAAGTCTATATCGCTTCGAGCAGGTGGGGGTCTGGAGGAGACTTTAAGCCACTGACCTTTGATTTCTTTGTGCGTCAACCCCCCCTTTCTCCTTTTTTTAAGCAGAGGAATCAAAGACCACCAGTGTGCTGCACCTCTAATGTGGTCAGAAGAGGAGGAGAAGCAGGAGCTGCAGATCTGGCCCAGATGCACCCTTGAAATCCTGATCCGTTCTCTGTGGGCAGATGGAGAACGCGGCGCACGCTGGGATCAGGTGCCGCGCCCGCCACACACCGCGCTGGCACGTTTATCCGCGTTACCGTGAGCGACCACTTTTTCCTTTTGTCGGGAGACGTTTTATTGTATCGTTTCTGGGACGTGTGAGGTGAGGTTTAGGGACTAATTCAAGGCAATTAAGCAGTTTACTGATGGCTGCTCTCCACTTGCTAATGTGTTGCGAAGACTGATGAGACAAAAACATCTATAAAGGCTCAGGGAGTCCACGTGTGCCTCTGCTGAGAACTTTCAGGAAGTCTCCCATGTACATCCTGGTCCTCATGCAACCACACAGTTCTAAAAACATTATTGGCTAAATGTGTTGCGGTTTGTAGTTTTAGCATTTTTGCTCTGCACTGATGCCCCCCCACCACACTCTCTCTCTCTCTCTCTCTCTCTCTCTCTCTCTCTCTCTCTCTCTCTCTCTCCCTCCCTCCCTCCCTCCCTGAGGCCTCCTACCTGCAGTAATCACATGATTAGCCAAATGGGGTTGGCAGAACCTACAAACTATGTGACATTTGTTGTTTTGGGGTCAGACGGGCTGAGGTGTTGATTGAGAACAGAAGAGTCTGGTTGGCCCTAAAGTGCCTAACAAGCAGAATAACAACGGTCCCGGTGGGGGGGGAAGTACAGTTGGTTTGATCCAGGGCCCGGCCGAAGCAAGATCGGCTTATAAAAAAATATTTTTAAACAGCTGATGTTCATTCTTCAGACAGATGTACTCTGTGTGTGTGTGTGTGTGTGTGTGTGTGTGTGTGTGTGTGTGTGTGTGTGTGTGTGTGTGTGTGTGTGTGTGGGTATTTTCAGTGTCGAGGACCACCAGGCCTCCAGACATGGGCTCCGCCTCTGAGCTTAATATAACTGATTGCACTCTGATCAGTGCTGGTAATCGTCGAAGCTTCAAAGACTCGACCTCTGGGGCTGCCAGCGCTCATTTCCGATCCCGAGATCGTACCTCCAGCGAGAAACACTTAGCCCTCGCGCCTCTCGGACTCTTACGTTCTATTTTTGTAGATTTGTAGATTAGGATACATTGTTCTGCTTAGATTACTGCTTGTATGGAGCCACCGTCCACCCATCTGCATTGGCTGCTATGGTAACGACGTTGGGTACACAATAACATGTGCTGTGTGACATCACATCCTGGAAACTTCTAACATCATTTGGTACATTTCACCCTTGAAGCCATGGCACTGACCGTGCCTCCTGAGTTTGTGTGGGATCACGCGGGCTGCTTAGCTCCGAGTGTGCACAGAGCATCCGCAGACATGCTGAAGTATTTGATTTGAGCCCTGTTTCAAACTCCAAGGGTGGTTTAAATCAAAATCCTAAATGCCAGACTCGTCTGGATGGGCCAGACTTTGATCACTGGCCATGTGAAGGAGGACCTCATGTCCAGTATGAAGCCTTTCATACGCTGCATAAATCTACAGGGTTTATCACAGCTAACCTCTTCTTAGCATCGTGGCATCTCAGGAGAGTGCAAATACTTGAGTTTTACGAGTACTTTGTTTTCTTTGTTCTATAAACTCATCATGGAACTAAGTAGATGTCCAGCGTCCTTCCTTCTTGTGTCTCCCGTTTGTTGTGTGTCTCCCCTACAATTGTGCTTTGTCTGTGTTTGCACACAGGTGATCTGTCACACCTTTCCTCTGCGCCCTGCAATTACGCCGCGTGACACCCCCACCGTTTCTCAACACGGCAAAGAAACACACACTTAAATGGGGCTTGGCGCTGGGAACAGCTCCACAGTCAGCGGTGTGAACGCAGGACCTCTCCAGGAAGCGTTTGGTGGCGGCTAGCATGAGCGCTCGCCAGAGAAACTCGGGTGGGAGAAAATGACAGAGACGAGCTGGAAGGTGTTTGTGGAGTTGCTGCATCTTTTCGTGCTCTTTGTGGCTCCTCATCAGGTCAGGTAAGAGGAGAAAAGCAACCAGAAATGTTTTGGGTGTTAAGAAAGTCTTTCATGAGTATTCACAGTGCAGAGCTGCAGGAAATGGACAAAAATGTCTGAGCTATCTGTCTGAATGTGAGATTGCAACACACCTTTGGCCATTCCTCTTCTTCTTCTCCATCTATACGTGTGAGGCCGCTGTTGCAGCACAGTGAGAGTAACTCCCATCATAACGATCCATTGTTCCGCGTTTCGTTCGCGGCAGCTGTTTGTGATTTGGTAATTCAGCCTTCCTGACATCAGTTTTCTGTTAACCAATCTGTTGCTTATGCGAGCTATCTGAGGAATGTGTTGATAGCAGAACATTTGAACTGGTAATTTACTGTTGTTTGACTGTATGGCGTGCCTCCGCCATCACACGCCATCTGCATTTACCCCCCCCCCCCCATAGCCTTTTGGTGGCTCATGCCAAATTCACATTCTATAGATGTGCTTTAAGAACATTTCAGTGTGATTAATGTGAATCAAACGCTTCATTTGGTATCTTTTTTTTTTTTTTAAGAAAAACGCACAGTCGAGTAATAACCTTTGACCTGCTGTATCTGCAGGTCAGGTGAGGATGTACCGAAGCTTCCCGGGGTTCACCCACTGCCTGGACTCTGCAGCTACGGTCAAAGCACCTACTGCTGTTTGGGATGGAGAAATGTTAACGGAATCTGTCAGCGTAAGTCTGCACTTCGGTCCAATCCAATACATTAATATTAAAGCATTCTGACATTTGTGTTATTGACATTTTGAATGGAGTAGCTCGCCTTGCTTGGATGCGGCGCTGTCGCGGGGCAAGTATCTGGTTTGTGTTTATATTCTCCCTATTGTGCTCCGCAGCTGTGTGCAAGAATCCGTGTGCGAATGGAAAATGTGTGGGACCAGACAAGTGTTTATGCTCCACAGGCTATAAAGGACGTCAGTGCAATGAAGGTGAAGTACAACGCACAAAAATGATTGTCAGGTTCACATTAGTAATTTGTTACCCATTTCGTGTGCTGGCCTGCATCATTTAGCACGAGAGTTGACTGTCTGACGCTCAAGTAACGCTTCATATTGACTCCAGATGTGAACGAGTGCGGTTTCCCTGGGAGACCGTGCTCCCAGCGCTGCATGAACACACACGGTAGCTATCGCTGTTACTGCGAGGCTGGATACACGCTCGGTGCAGATGGATACACCTGCAGCAGTGAGTAATTTCCTGTTTAAACAGACTAGTTGAAAACCCAAACGCTGGTATCTAAAAGTCAGATGGAGAGAGTCTGCAGAGTGATGCTTCCGCCATCTTTGCACTTGGAGGGTTTCTCCGTTTGCAGGCTGTTTTCGTTAGCATAGTTTAAGCTCTGCAATAGAAGGTGGTGGGTTTTTACTGGATCTTCCAGGAGAGGCTGCCTGTTTCTCCATGCGATGCCAGTTTGGCTGCCAGATAGAGAGAGGGGGCTCAGTTGGCTGCACGTGTCCCCCCGGCCTCCGCCTGGCCGCCAACAACAAGACCTGCGAAGGTACAATCCACTCTTCGCTTTATCGCCGCGGTTACAGAAATCAAAACTCATCAGAAGTGATACAGAACAGCCATTTCATCATCCCATTATTCAGTCTGACAACATGGTCCTGTCGGGGGGGGGGGGGGGTGTTGATCTATACCCAATCAGGGACGAGGAATTTGTTGATAGCCTTTTCAGCTTGGAAGGATGAACCCACTGAGAAATCAGGCATCGGTTACTTAACGTTCCATCCGAGCTCGCTCTTTTATGTCCCAACACTTTCTGCAAAGTGGACATGTAGCTAAGAAGATGATGAACCTGCCAAAAGAGCTTAAAAGACAAAAAAAATATTGCTACCCTAATTTATCAGAACACACCAGTTTGTGCAGCCATTAAGAGGTTCACAGTTCTAATTTCATCATGCGTGGCGATTCCCATGCACATGAAACAGTAGTCTCAGGTTGTCCTGAGGTAAAGGTAATGAAAGGTAAGCTTTTCATTACCTTGCATCCCCACAGTTTGAGATGACTTAGACACTAAAAGTCTCACTCAATAATAGCCCTGTAATGAGGAGAGCCTTCAATTTTCCAAATTTTGCTGGGAAGCATTTGTCTGTTTGGGTCAAGCTACTCATTTGTGCCCCTTTATTTTAAGGTAATAACTGTTTAGAATGGAGACAAGGAGGTGTCAGCGGTCAAGCCAGATGTTTGCCCTGATGTACAATGATGTTGCACTCAAAAGTTTGCTTCCAACGTTTCAGATGTAAATGAGTGTCAGCTGGAGGCCGCTCCGTGTCCACCCCGGCAGACCTGCAGGAACACTTTCGGCAGCTTCGTCTGCGTGTGTCGGGATGGCTACGTGATGGGGACGCTCCATCAGGTGATACAGTGCAGAGGTGAGGTCTCCTTCCTTCACAGCTCCTCAAACGTGACCTTCTCCTCTCTTCACCTGGCCAACTGTGTGTGTGTGTGTGTGTGTGTGTGTGTGTGTGTGTGTGTGTGTGTGTGTGTGTGTGTGTGAGGTGTGAGGAAGACGTCGGGAAGAGATCACGGCTCCGTTGTACCGAGCTCGTAAAATTGGGACATATCCTGCAGCTGCGCTTGTGACCACTAGGGCGGCGCTAACTGAGATCTGTTCCACATCCAGTAATCGCCAGCACAGCTCCGCACGCTCTCCTCATCTGTGTTCGCTGGCAGCTCCGAGGATCACGTGAAAATGCTCTTTGGCAGGATCAGCCATGTTTATCTGGCGACACCCACTCAGCTGTGGGCTCATCCACGACATGGTTCTGTTCCGATGAGATGCACAATTATCTCTCAGGCTTCTTTCCGAATGTTCCCGAAATGCCTTTTTTTCCTCTTCGCTGATCTGACTTAGCCATGAAGTTCCATCTATCTGATCTGAAGCGCCTGATAGTTGCTGGTCGTTCCTCTCACCTCTTCTCCTCTGCACAGATCGGGATGAATGCTTAACCGGGTCTCACCGGTGCAGCCGCCACGCCCGGTGTGTCAACACAGATGGTTCCTACACCTGTCAGTGTGCGGAGGACTTCTTTGGCAACGGACACACCTGTCAGCCCAGGAGAGCCCCACAGTCCAAGGCTGCCATGTACTTCAACTACAAACTCTCCAAAAGGACCAAAACGCCTTGGACAAAAGGATACCAGCAGCGTTAGAGGACTCTGGTTCTGTCCCGGCACATCTGGAAAACCTCCTGCCTTTTTCTCTCAGACTGTTTTTGTTTTCCTTTCCAAGCCAGCTGGTTTTTTTAAAAAAAAAAAAAAAAAAAAACTAGCTCACCCTGGCAACATTAGGTTGTGCGTTAGACGTCCGTTGAAGGAACCCTTTGTATAACAAATGCTACAAGACTACGCTCTGGGCTTCGGCACTTCGGGCCAAATGGACCGTGATGACAGGTTTTCCCTCGAGCTGGCACCCCCAGTGTCAGAGAAGAAGCACGCTGTGGGATTTAATTTGCAGCAACAACTACTGCACTGTGCTGAAATTGGCTGAATCCTTATCAACACCCCTGATGATTCAGTGCACAACATAAGTTTAGAGTAAATTTAAAATAAAAAAGGATGCAGTTTTGTGGCACTTGTTTGTGAAAGAGTGACCCCTGGTGGAGAGAAGAGGAATGCCGCTTTATCCCTGCCGCTTTTGCAATAAAAGGATGTCAGTTAGAGGATGTTTGGAAAGGTTATTGTTATGAAACTTCAAATGTGACCCGTCGGGGCGTTTGAAGCGCCACGGAGGCAGGCCTTCCTGTCGTGCCACAGGGAATGTTTTCAGACCTACTAAGTCGCGCGCGGGACAGACTACCACACAGCGAGAGAGCGTAGACAGGTCAGATGAGCCAAATACCAGGAATCTCTGCCTGTCAGCAGCCGTCTGGAAGCCTCTTCCTGCATCCGAAGAGCACAAGAATGGAAATTGAAATTCATTTTTTGATGTTTTTATCAGGTCAATTTCATGCTTCCTTCCAGACATTAGAGGAGGGATGGCTGCAGTGATAGTGGATCCTGGTAGGGGGCACTAGGGGGGCACACATCAGGGCCTCCGAGCGCAGCAACGCCAGGGTCGCGCTCGCAGTGAGAACAAGCAGCTGCTGCCTGTTGAAGGGCCCTGCCACTGACCCTATTCAAGCCAACAGCAGGTGTCACCCCCCCAGTCCCGCCTCGCCCTCGCACACAAATACTCACACATGTGCTCCACAGACACACACACACAACCGCTGAGCCACACACACACACACACACCATACGCACACGCACGCACAGATGAGTGTGTGTCTCAGAGAAAGGGGGGACCTGGAACTACTTACAGAGAACAAAGAGTAAAATCAGGGGGAAAAAAATGCCTCTTCGAATAAATCTCACCACAATGCTGAGAAAAATCCCCAACCTCACCCCAGAAACACAAGAAAAACCTTGTTTCTCTCTTTCAGGGCAGTCAAAAGTGTCTTACAAAGGCAGAAATAGAAAACATTTTAGATAAAAGGATCCAGGCCCCTCACTGAAAAGGACCTCACACCAAGCTGTGTGTAATTCCTACCAGAAACTGGTTTATTTACCAAAAAATAATAAGATTTAATGCCAAGGTACTTAGGCCACAAATAAAGGACAACAAGAGGTGGGTACGCGGGGGGGGCGAGGTGGAAATTTTCCCTTTTCTTGGATTATTTTCTGCTTCTCTGTTTACTCCACACACGATTTGCCACGGAGGAGCGGCTGCAGCGGCGCTGGAGCGGCGCTGAAGGGCCGGAGCAAAGAAAACAATGAACGCGTCAGAGGAATTTGGACGTGTGCGGCGACGTGCGCGCTAGCGGGCCCGACCGTGGCGATTTGGCGAATCAAAGCGCTGCAGCCGCGGCCTTCCCGAGGCGCAGCAAAACCAACATTTATCCTGAGAAAGTGCGCGGCGATGCTGACAAGTGCGCCGAGCCAATGACAATACAATTGCGGAGATGCTCGGAACGAGCGCGCCACCCACGTCGCTGAAAGGCCGGCCTTTCAAACGCCACCGCTGAACTGTAAAACCACTAAAACCCCCGTCCTGCCCGTACTGTCCCATTCATTTTAGCCCGAAATAAGCCAGCCCTTTTCTCCCGTGGCCGCATCACAGGAGGCTTTTCCACGGCTGATTCTGGAATTACGCAGAGGCCAGGGAGCGGCCTTTCCATGAATGAATTCAAATCACGGATGCTGGGGAAGGACAGGCCAGATCTTGATCCCTCGCTGTAAAATGATAAATCTTGTTGGGCGGCCATTTTCCCCTTGCCTGCTTTTGCCCACAAAAATCCGCAGCGTGACAGCCCGCCGCCTGCAGCGATCTCCCCTTTAAACGCTATTGAATTTGACAAAAACGAGCTGAACCAAATAAAGCCGAGCGCGCCGCTGCCAGAGATTCGCGAGCCGGTGCCAAAGGGGACAAAGAGGACCGAATTGGGTTTATGTGTTTCTGCTCAGAAATGAAAATAGAAGCGCTTCACGGCGGCTCAACCAGCCCCCCGCGCACCGTTTTGTTACGGGGATAATTAAAGCTTCCTGTTATCTTTAAGGCAGCACTGTCCTCTCAGTCACTTTTAAATCACATTATCTGGAGTAAATACACGTGAGTCATTCTCTTGTGACCCTGGGGGGGCATTTGATTCCCATTCATGCTAACACGCTCTCCTGAGTGTTCCGTGTGTGTGGCTGCAGGACAACCTGAAATATCCCATCCCAGGAATCCAAATGGGATCCATCAGTGACCTTAATTCATGCTTCAAATCCACACCGTTCCTCCTCTTCCCCTCCACTTCCCTTTCTTCTGTCTGCTCTCATTGTCTGCCCAGGTGACACAGAACAAGTGGAACAGCCACATCATAACATGAAAGAGGAGACGTGACCCCGCCGGAATTCACTGTGCCGAAATCATTCTTAATATGAGGGCCGGGCCGCCTTGTCCAGGGATTATCCTCCATAACAGGAAAGATTTGCAGCTAATCTATACAGGAATGCCCACACTGGAGGAGGCCGAGGGATGTGGTGAGCACAGTAAGGGGGGGTCAGGGAAGGTTGACCCTTTAAGGGTCAAATAGGTTTCACAGGTCTCACAGATCGGCTCAGGTTTTCATTTCTAATCCGAGTATGTCCAGTTTTACGTACTGCAGCAGGATTCCTGCTGGTTTTGGACCCGCCAAACCAGATCAACTCTTCCCTTAATTCTTCCTAAAAATCTTTCAAGCAACATGTGCTCAGTCAAATTTGCAGGCAGACTCCATTCTCCCACTCTGGAGCGGTTTCTGAAGTCAGGCAGCCAAAGATTCAGCCATACGTCCCCCAAGAAACCAACCCTGGCACCCGGCTGCTATGAAGATTATATCTGAAGGAAATTTTGAAGCCAGATAAAATAAAACTGCTCTGATCATCCATTCGTACAACCTGGCTGAGATGTGTCCGGCTGAATTATTCTGCTGTTCGAAGGTTGCGTGAAGTAAAATTGAAATATGTATTCGTAATCTAATTCTCCAAAGCTTTCAAGGATTTAATCTAGCACAGCTGGTAGTATTTGGCTTTGTGTAAACGGGATAGTCAGCCTCGCTCGGGACTGGATGCTGTTGCTTGCTGATTGTGATGATGTGGATCATACATGCATCACGATAACACTGTCACCATGGAAACAGCCCTATGTGAGCATTATTTAGCCTATATTAAGATACTGTATATGTTGCTTTTACCAATGAGCAAAATGGATGGATGGATGGATGGATGGATGGATGGATGGATGGATGGATGGATGGGTGGATGGGTGGATGGATGGATGGGTGGATGGATGGATGGGTGGATGATGGGTGGATGCATGCATGCATGCATGGGTTAAACTAGGAAAGTTTTGACATGGCTGCTGGTGCTGGTGTCAGTGTTGCTGGTGTAGCTGGTGCTGGTACTGGTGGTGCTGGTGCAGCTGGTGCTGGTACTGTTGGTGGTGGTGGTTGTTTGGAGGAATCTGTCCAACACTGGAAGCTGAAAACTGTGGAATCCTTGTGGAAAAGTCCACAACAGCTGCGGTTGCTGGCTATTGAACGCAGCGTTCAATCGAAGCAGTCTTCCAGCGCCCCCGCCCCCTCTTCCCCCCGTGCTGGTTCAGGTGTTCGGGGCAGAAGGAAGCGCTGGGTGGCACCCACCCAGACTGGCTGGTGCTGGCAGCGGCCACTTAAATGCTGAGGAATGTATGAGGGTGTTGCTGGCAGGCCGTTGGGCCGGCTGGCAGGTTGTCCCAGCGGGGAATCACTCAGTGAGAGCAGGCTGGAGCCAACAGCCTGTCAGAGAGCGATGAGCTCACAGGAGCAGAGGGAGGCAGACAGAGACCGACTGTGGTCACCATGTGTAATATCTTCCCATCCACAGCCACGCCTCACCCTTGGGACCACCTTTCAGTTTCATGGGTCTCATTCAAAGGATGGAAATCATTTTATTGCTATATGCTTGACTCACCTGTGCCTGCAAAAAGTACCCAAAAGTTCTATTTTCATATTATTCTTGCATGAAATAATGGATTCAGGCCATAATTCCCTGAAAATGTCCATATGAATCGCTACCAATCTGAAAAGACACTTTTTTTCTCTCCCTCTCTTATTATTGAGACACGAACATGTTTAGATGTCCTTGCAGTTGTGAAGGAACAGTGTGTTTCTCCAGGAGCTTTCCCATTTCCCGGTCCATTTCACAAACCCACACAAGCCGGGCCAAAACCGAACCTCAATTTCCACTTAAGCTAAACTTGAGGAACAGCCGACAACCCCAAAACCTCACCTCAAACTGACCGCAGCTAGACCACTGCTGGCAGTCGCCCTCATTCGGCTGCGAGGAACCACTGGTCCAAATCCTCTTTCCCTTCAGGCTTTGCTCTGTCGGTGTTGGCCTCGTGGAAATCGACACTGGCCTCCGTGTTCGCTCATTGAATTTCTGGCAACCCAGTAAAAAGATTCTCTAAAGAAAGAAAAAAAAAAAGTTGGTCTATTTTGACGGAAAAGTGTAAATAATTTGACATGGAATGTTTCTTGAGGCTTGAGTGAGAGGCTGATTTTTCCATCCGAACGGACCAGTGTTCCGCTGCCAGGAGCCTTGCAAAGACTTTGACGTTTAGGGGCCCAATCTTTTCGTGTTGCGACACTGACATCTTGTGGCCAAAAAGAAGAAGTGCATTATCCCAGAGGTGGAGATCCAGACCAAATTAATCGAACCCGGATTAGTAAACTCTGCCGTATCATGGTTTGGTTGTCTGACACAACCTCAACAAAACACAAACTGTGTAAGTGTGTGCAACAGCTTGCAATGCTTTTGTATCACTGTTACATTTTCGTCTAGTTTTTCTATCTCTGTCTTTAATCAAATATTGTCGCTGCATGCAGTGTTGTATTGTCTTGCATGTGGAAGTTCATTTCAGATGCTGTGAAGTGGTTGGAACTTTCAGACTTTCTGGTTATCGTTACAATTGTTTTAGCTCACATGTGGGTGATATCTGCGTTCAGAGGGGCCAAACCTTCCACGCGGAAGATTCTGATGATGCTTATTTAGTTGTCCAGAAAAAAAGAATTCTGCAGGAGCAAAACATCGGAATTCAAGTATGACTCAAGATTTAAATGCCTTTGGTGAACTTTTTTGGTCCTCATTCACAGTCTGTGTTGATTTAACAAATTTTACCTATTAATTATAGAAAATAAAATCCCAATACTGTAAACAATTTAAACTCAAGCATATACATACACGAAAACAGTAATTAAAAACCTGAAAGAAATATCTTCATGTTTTCAGAAGATTATTATGCCAGTCATATCTTCAAAAAAAAAGCGTTTATATGGGTATTTTTATGAGTTTTTATTTAACTCTTTAGGTATCTGAGTAAAGCTTTCACTGGCCGCATTCTGACACTAGATGGCGGTAAGAAACGGCCTTAATGTGTAACCAGCAGAAAGGCCTGGTCGTATAATGCTAATGTTTAAATACAAAATAATCCTTTTTGTATCAGTATTGATGCACACAAGAAAAATGTTAATGTTGTAATGCTTTTTTTTTTTTAATTCATGCAGCGCACATCTGAGATATGAGGGGGTTGATTTTATGGGTGGGGGGTGATTTTCTGACAAATTCATCATGTCTTGAGGAAAGACTGTTTTAGATCATCATCATGATCAATGACCTCTAAAGGCAAAGCAACCACATTTCTAATAAACACCCAGTGGTCACATGACAGCAGTAACCACAGGAATCAGTCACAGATGGGTGACATCATCAGTTTGACCATGTCGACACGCCTCCGCTTCATCTGTGTCCTGCCCGTTTTAATTCAGCGTTAGACTGTGCTTCAAAATCATGCTACATGCATAGCGAAGGGATTTGCAGCGTTCATGACGTGGTGTCACCACAGCAGAGCGGAACTCCTCTCACCACTCACACAGTTGGACTGGCAGGCTGTCCTTTAGATTTATTAGCCTGGTGAACCTGTGTCACTCATTGACCCCCAGTCATGTGCAGACAAATACATGTTGGTCATAGAAATTAAGAGTCACTAAAAACTCTCACACAAAACCACAAGTACTCAGCCAGAAAATCACACCAGTAGAGTCTTTAGATGCCACTGCTTCCACTAACAGGTAAAATACTCATACTGATGATCTAAACATGCAGGTTTAATTAAAACATTCATAAAATAAAAACAATTATTTTCACCATTGAGCTCGGCAAAACGCAAAGAATCACAGTTTTATTTATCAAACTGCGTCATCAGTAAGAATAAGCCTGAGTAGAAAAGCTCCTCCTGAATCAGCTGCAGATGCAGATGTTACATGTAAATGTAAAATAAAATCTTAAAATACTCAAAGCGCTTCTCCAAATGCCCTTTACTGCTTGCTCAGCCTCATAAAGACAATTGAATAAAGTGCCATTACACATCTGATATAGATGTTCAGATTATCGGCTTGGAATCACTGTAATGTGGTTACGTAGAATCTCATTCGCCTCTTCTCCTTCCCCCATGAACTTTGACCTCAGATGTCCCTGCGGTTCCTCTACCAGCGTAACCGTTTTTTCCCCCTGCATCAAACAATCAGTCACCAGCTTTGTTTGAGGTGCACTCTATTTTTGCCAAACCAGGAAGAGATGATGTCATGATGGCTATCGCTTACAATGCTGCAGCCAGCTGCAGATGTACGGAGCCCATTCTCTCCTGAGGTATGACCTCAGCCGCGGGGGGAGCGCAGAGGGAACATCTGCCCGATGATCTAGTTAGCAGGAAGCAGGTTTGATCTGGTGCGCGGCGCTGTGCTAGAGACGCTTCCTCATGCCAGTCATGGGGAAACATGTAGCGTGGCTGCAACCAGCAGTCCACGGAAACGTGCACGAGTTTTAAAAGAACATAATAATCATTGTGTAAGATTTCTAAGAAGTGATATAAGGCTGAGCTTCAGAGACAGCTGCCTCTCCCTGTTTGTGGAAAGCGAGCCTGAGCAGCTGCTGCTGCGTCAAAGCTGCAACAAAGCAGATGACTGTCAAACGTGGGCCTTTAAAATGAAATTGAAGGCTTAAACCTTCAAATGAAAACGCATTTGTTGTGTCTGCTGCAGAGTCATTTGGGGTGCAGCCTGGAAACTGCTGCATAAATCACCCTCAGGTTTTAAAACTGCTTCCTTTGAGCAAAAAAAAATATCACAAAAACAATGTTGCAGAGAGATAGTTTAGCACTTTTAGCACTATGCTTATGTTTGTATTTAGTAACATTGCATTGATTTTTTTAAAATTTCTATGTAATTTGCTCATAACTCTAAACTACCATTTGGGTTATACAGTCATCCTAAAGTCTGTGTTTTTTTCCTCGTCACTTTTTCCAGCAGGTACCAGCATTTGAACTGAAGTTGAGCTCATAAGATTCTTCAAAGGTACAAAATGTCAAGCACAAGTGCATAAATCCAATGGAAACACCCAGGATCGGGCATCAGGTTAGAGAACATTACCCCAGGGGCAATTTACTTTCAAAATCTACTTGGCTGACTGTACTCGTCTTTAGAAATACGCCAGCCGGGCCTTCAAAGGACTTTTTTCAACAAAAAGCCTTTGAGTGCACCTGAGTGACAGCTGGCCGGCCTACAGGTGTGCCGTCATGTGTCGGCCCTCAACGAGCGTCGGCAGTTGCTGGGAGTTCATCGTGTCACCACCCTCTTGTGCAGAATGAGCCGCCCCGCTTTGACTGACAGCTGCGCTGCCAAGGGTTAACTGTCTCCCCCAGCAAGTGACTGTAGCAGCTGCAGCTGAAGGCTTCCCCTCCCCGAGTCTTCCAACGAAGACCACCCTCCGCCCTGAGCCCAGGGAAACTCTGGGGATGTAGCAGCGTGTGTGTGTGTGTGTGTGTGTTTGGGTCTATGGGGAAGGCTCCTTTTACACAGCAGGTTAGATTAGAAACACATTGCATTGTCTTCTGAGGAAGCTGCTGATCAAAACCCTGAAAGACACATGAGAGCAATCAATCGAGTGTCTGAAAGTCAGATGGTGTCAGATGAGCCTCACGTCTGCCCGTCCCTGCAGGCCACTCATCGACGAGCCTCGCCGCACGTAAAAGGACGAATCTCGCCCTTTAAACCGCAGAGATGCTAGAGCTGCCCTCTGATTGGTGCATCCTCTGTCTCCGTGCAGTGAAAGGGAAAAGACTGAGAGCCCCCCGGAGACAGCGTGCAAATATTACCACCCTGGGCATTATTTCCAGGAGGACCCGCTAAAAGCCACGCCAAACGGGCCTGGCGTTTGAAACGCGAGCCGGGCCGGTGCTCTGTCCCTGGGCCTCCCGCCGCTGCAGAAATTTTGATGGTCCTGCCAAGAGGACTCGGATAAGCGGAATGGAGTGCATGTGTGAAAGAGTGTGGTCTAAACACGTGTCAGTCATCGTAAAGCATTTCCACCTCACGCTTATTCACAGAAGCCTGTGGTGTTAATGCTGTAATCTATCCGGAGTGGGCGGGCCCACTCTTCCCGCGTCCGCTCAGAGACAGGCAGCGCTCCAGCCTTTCTAAATGGCTCCTGCTCCACCTGAACCCTGAGCTGCTGCTAAGTGGTCCCATCCCCACCTTTCACACACACAGCACGCTGGCCTTGCAGCTAAAATCCTGATGGCGCAAAACCCGGTATGCAAGTATCCAAACGTCAAAGGTCGTTTGAATGAAAGGTCAGACTGTTTCGGTGTGTGACGTGCTGGTTGCAGGTTGGTGCAGTTGCATGAGGCCAGACTCTGCCTGACCCCAGTACAGGTGTGAGGACGGCTGGATTTCACTTTAACCTTCTGGAGGATATAATCCTCTCACGGTGGGGCCTGTCCAACTGCAGCCAGACTCAGCTCTGAGCACAACAGCCCGAGACCCCTTTTAGTAGTGGAAACCAGCGGCCGCGCCATGTTTGTGTGACATTTGCTAACCAGTTTTACCAGATCGCTCTCGTGTAAACAATCCAACAGAGATGCTGCTGTGACAACCACCCGTATTGTTGACAGTCATTGTAATCACATAGATACTTTTCCTCCGGTGATACAGTCAGAACTAAGAGATGCACGTATGGAGTTTTCATATGGTGTTTCTTTTCTAGCAACTGCATTAGTAAGTTTGGATGATATCAAATATAATTTGACTCATTTAAACCACTTTGGAATGCTAATATTTACATTGTGTGACACAAAGGGAGGACGACCGACATTCTTCTGTTGAGCAATCACATTTTCCCACGAATCTTTTAGACCCGAATGTAATTCCTGACATTGTGAACGAGACTGTCAAACGCTGAAGCACTTTAATGGGGGTAAGAGATGGCCGAACCTGGCCTACTGCCCCCACTGCAAACATAAGATCTGATTAGAGACAGCGTGCATGCTGCGATTTGACGACTGCTGATTCAGTCAAGACCCAATTTAAAAAGGTTCTCCAACTCTTTTACATATCACACAAAAAGTAGTCTTTTATCCTAAAATTCATTGTAAGCAGAAAAAGAAAAAAGTGAAGATAAAAAAAACTGTACATTTTATCATATTGTGAATGATGTTTTCCCCAATGCTGCATTCAATTTAATCAGAAATTAAAGAGATACCACATCGAAAGTGTGCTTAAATAAATGCTCATTAGTTATCATCCTACTAATAAAAACTCCAATATATAGATACAGCATCAGTAAATTATCTCTGTGGGAATAACAAACTGTTATAATGGGATAAGATGCCATAAACCCGATAAAGGTTACGTAAACTCCTTTCAGCTCGGAAGCAAGAAGCCCGTAAATGTCTCACGGTGAAACTTGAGCGCACTTGATGTTTTTAGGAATCATTTCACGGTTGATTTATTTTATCTTATTTTATTTTATTTTATTTTATTTTATTTTATTTTATTTTGGGGGGGTTTGTCTCTCTGTTCATCCTCTTCTTCATCATCCTCACCAGCCCCCCTCCGCGCGCGCGCGCACACACACACCGCTGTACTGTTTTCCCAGATTTATGCACGTGCAGCTCGCTCCCGCCTCGCTCAGACATTCTGTCGCCAGCGCCGTGACGTCACCCGTGCCAGAACCCACCTCCGCTGTGATGGTTCCCCTCCGCCGGTGCGCCACATAATGTAGTCCGTTCCAGTAGCGATCCTGAACTTCATTGATGAATGCGGAAATCACTCAAATTAACCTGCTCATCTTTGGTATCACACCATTATTACCGCTGAGTTCCTATAGCCTGATAATTATATTTTGTACTAACACTTTTAGGTTTGCAACTTTTGCACAATGTAATGGAAGCGGGTTTTAAACAGTTAAACCACCCCTGCATGGTTGGACATCAGACATAACTTTACAATAAACATCAATGGCCACTGTGAAATGTTCTGAGAATAGCCTGACGCGCATAGAGTGCACAGTTTCAGCTAGCTTGTGAGGAAATGGCACACTGATGCTCCCCTTCCTGGATTCATTGACTTGCATTATTAATGAGGTGGTCTGAAGAACTGTCTCACTTTGACACATAAAATACAGTTTCTCCGTGGACCCAACTTACGTGTGCATCATTGTTTAAAAGGCGAGAAGTTGCAATAATGGCATGTGTAAGCATGCTCCCCTGCTTGTTCCTGCCCTTGTTCTCCTGACAACATAAATAGTGCTTATCATATCACAATCAAAGCAATAGGGGAACTCAGAGGCAGGCTTAACACAGTCAAGTTCAGGAGTTCACCAAAGATAAAAATGCTTGTCTGTCACTTTAAACTACTCTAAGTGATGAAGCCCTTTACAGTAGAAATGATACTAAACACTGGTTAGGGCTTTAAGTGTTTATGGTTATAGTGACTAAAAGCATCACAAAAAAGTTGAGGTTAGACTTTAAAATGCACTAATAGGTTCAGTCAAAAGTGGCACTGCTCCAGCAATTGCATGGGAAATATTTGATTATTTCTTCCTAAAAATTGAATGACAGAAAACTTATAAATCCCTTCCAAGTGCAGTTTTGGGACACGAAATCACATTAAGGCAAACTCTCGGTGTTAAATGGGAAAACGTCTTTGTTCCGACGTTACATAATGAGCTTTCACACAGTGAAAGAAGATGTTGGATGTGTGAAAAGTAGGTCTTGTTATTGCCAGGACCGCGTCCCGCGGCGTGATACTGGCGCTCGGCGGAGGGTGAAGCGGCTCCGCGACTCCCTGACGCCAGGCCGAGCAAATCCAAGACAGGCAGAGAGAGCACGGCACACAGAGAGAGAGAGAGAGAGCGAGAGGAGCCCACAGTCAAAGGTACAGTAAACTTTCCTTTTGCTTCCCTTATTTTAAATTAAAATGTTTCAGTTGTATTTTCTCTTGTGTCGTTCCCGGCTGTGTTTGTCAGGAGGAAGATCCCAGTTGTTACCAAGTTCACAGAGTTGGGAGCCTCGAACTTTTTTTTTTTTTTTTTTTAAACTCTATCTCACACTGGAGTTGAAAAATTGGCCACATTGTTAGAAAATAACGAGTATTTACAGCAGCAAAACTGTTTTCTGCAAACGTGCGATGATTTAAATAACTTGCTGGGCGTTACAGAGACGCGGTTGTTTATAATTGTTGAAACATTTTATTTTGGACCGTTAGACATCATTATGTGATTGAAAAGGTGTAAAAGTGTAATTACCCTGGTGTGTGTAGTAATCATTTTTATGGATTAAACAGAGGTAATTGAGTTGGAAATTAAGGCAGAGATGTTTTATTGATGTTTATAAAGGCTCAGAATCTGTCTGAAGATTTTAAAGAAATTAATAATGGATTATATTCAGATCAATCTTCAGGATAATACCTGATGACTGAAGAAATGTGCACTGAAAACATTATGCTGGTTCCCCAATGTCATCTTTATATATTTACAGGTTGTCTTTCTTGTACCCATGTGGAGTATTTATTAGATATTTATTGTGTTGAGCCATAGAGAGAGCGGGACCTACAGCAGATAGGTTGGCCCTACTGACATTATTGAAGATGACATATCAGATTACCCAAAGGACAGGGATTTGTCCTTGTCTGTGATTTTTCAAATATCATCCCACATTCTGGGAGGATGCGGCTCATAATTCCGTTAAAATTGCACGACAGTCGTGACTGCGGGGGGCGTGATGATGCTCGGCCGCATTTATCAGCTTCCTGTCACCCGGTGCACTCGCAACACGCGAGATAAACATTTAATCTGCCCCAGACAAGCACCTGTATATTATCTATCTATTACCGGAGCAAAGGCAAAAAGAAAAGTCACATGTGCTGAGTGTAAATATAGGCTAGCAACATTCCTGTATCCACAGAGTCAGTCACAACAGTCGTGGACGACGTCAAAACCCTGCTCTGTTTCTGCACAGGCGGGACAACACAGTCTGCCATGTGTCGGGGTGAGGTGTCCGCCCTGACACGACGCTAACCCCACACCGAGTGCCGAGCATGGTTGACATAGCTGCTGGAAACTCCGTGTGCTTGCCGTGCGTTGTGTTGTGTCTGCAGCCCAGCGTCCTGATCCCCGTCTCGCTCCTTCGAAGTCACAAAAAGGCCGACCACGGTTTAGTTTACGGACTTGTGTGCGTAAGGGGAGACTGTGCTCGCTTCCAGGTGGCTCGGGGTCGCAGGTACGTTGGTGTTTTGAAGAGGAAGTGACCCCTGAGGCCTTGAAGAAGCTCCCCTGGTCGCTTCTTCCGTCCAGTCAATGGAGGCAGTCATGTCTGACTGTGGTTTATTTCCAGCATCGCTGTCAGAGGATTTCACAAGACATGAGTGGCTGCTGCAAATTGCTGGCTTCTGAGGCCTGTTTTAGAAACTCGCTGTTTATTTGTCATTTTTAGAAACAGCTAAAACAGTGATAGTTCAGCCAGGCGCAGCCAACAGATCCGGACGACGACCGTTGACGTTGAATTGCGACACAAACCATCGCGTCCTGGGAGTTGTGCAACCGAGAGGTTGCTCATCAGAGACGCTTTCCTACATACCTTCATGTCTGAGTCACGGAGGTGAAAGTAGACGCTCCAGTTGAAGCTGAGGAGTTGACTGCGAGTCTGATCGAAGCTGATTCTAACGGCTTTGATGATGACAGTTTCTCACTTGTGGTGAGATAAAGGAAGAATGCAGAGATGCTGGGACATAAACTCTTAAGGCATGAAGTAAACAAGTCGTTTTGGTGCGTATATACTTTAAGATCACATGTATGGATGTGTAGTCTGTTCCACTCTCAGGAAGATATAAACAGGCCATTAGTTGCATATTTAGGGGGATTTTATTCTGAATCGATGATTTATTGGTTGATTATGTCACTTCCGTTTCTCCCTTCTTGTAAACCAAATAATGCGTTCACAGAAATCGGCACCACTGTCAGTCACAATCAGAATTAGACAGGAATAAATGCTGATTCGAACAGGCCAGTCGGAAGGAAATTTCTTTCAGATCACACTGCTTGATTTATGCTCGTGGACTTTCAGATCAAGATCTGTGCGAACAGCAATCTGATCAAAGTGGTCCACTTTTGTATCTACTGTATCTCAAACTGGTCCTACTGTATCTCTAAGAAGATACAGCTCAGGGGGCCAAACTGAACCGTTGAGGGTCCCGCTGCAGCTGGAGCATCGAGTTTGTGATCAGAATGATTATAATCAGAATACTCCTGTAAACATGAGGTTTGACTGCATTAGCTAATTAAGGTTGGAGAAGAGAGGATGAAGGTGGATGTAGAGGTCTCTAGATGGAATACCAGAAGATGCCGACCACCTCTAATGGTGGTCTCCTGCACAGATCAGACACTCCTCCACCTCCTCCTCTTCCACCTCCTTTACCTCCTTCTCCTCCTCCTTGCTTATGACATTCAGGACTTTGGCCAAAGTACAGTTTGATTGAGTTTGAATATTTCTATTTGCCATTCTCAGTGTTTCTACTTTATCTTTGGAACTGGAGCTGATGGGTGTGGCCAGACTGGCGCTCTGTTTCTCTTGAACATCTATGATTTGTGCAACCGCTTGTTCATTCTTCCCCCTCATATGTCAGGAGAAATCAGGAGGAATCACGCCAGGATCAGTGTGAAGTAGCAAGCCGTGTCTGTCAGTGAGGTATAGATTAACTCCACCTCCGTTTCCTCATTGTGCGTCTAACCTACATGAAATATGATGATAAAATGCTTTGTAACATAGTCATGCTGGCTTTGCCATTTTCTCTGTTGTTCTGCATCCCCCTCTCTGTTCTTCACTCCCTCTTGCTCTCTTCCTGCTCTCCTGTTTATAGCCAGTGACTCCATTGAGCGGGGGCTAATGGAGGCCCCGTCCAGGACCCTGCTGATAAATAATTTAGCTTCTTTATAACGCTCTGTCCCCGGGGAGGGTCCAGAGAGCATCATTACTGCCTCCTCATCCTACACAGCCCAGGCCTAAATTGATTAACAGACACTGGAGCGGTGCAAAATGATCCATGGGGCTACTGTAGCGGCTAACAGCTCGCACCAGGTGGGTCGGAGTCTCCGCCTGTCTGTTCCGCACGATTTCACTCAGTGCTCCCATTAGCCCCAGTTTCTGTCCATTGGGCTAACTGATGGTCGTAACAAGCCACCGCTAACGCAATAGCGGCGGCTCAGATGTAGCGAACTTTTATGGAGCCGTTTCGTAAATGATGATGCGTGTTTCAGATTTTTATGGGGGTGAGCAGCAGCCAAGGCCACCACTGGCATCTGCAGCAGTCTTCAGTGACTAAGAGACATGAATGAAGAGGCTTTAGAACTGATCATGATACTATTAATACAAGGAATATATTTATATTGAGCCCGCTGAGTCATGAAACAGTCAGTGCGGAGATGTTTGATTGATTGATTAACAGAAAACGGATGATAAATGGGATTTCTTATTTATCGAGCTTAGCACTGTTTGAATTGGGCAAAAGCAGCAACATCAGTGACAGATAGCACCAAAAATGTCAATAATAATGCAAAAACGAAACAGCTGTGGAGGTTGTTTGATTTACTGATGTATTTTTAGAAAGCAGATTTGCTGCCACGTGTCAGGAATTTCAACAAATGAGTTTTTCCGTGCGGTTACGATGCTGTTTGAGTGTTTCTGGGCGAAGGTTTCTCTGTTTCCATCTGTATTAGATACGGGATTAAATGTTAAGTGTTGTTGCTGCAGGCATCGGATGTACAACAACTTTCAGCGGACGAATTTTCAGTAGATTTCTCAGAATTCCTTTTCATGTCTTGCAAAACAAACATCTGTTCTTTACTCTCTATAGGTATTGCAAATATAGAATCAGGGAGGCGCTGCGGCGCCTTCATATTTTGACTGTCTCGCAGACATTTCTAAACTTGCATTGTTGAGAGAACCAACGCAAAGTCATCAAAAACCGTTAAATAAGCAGTCAGAGCTTTTTAAATGTCAGGGGTGGGACATAACGTCTCCAGCTGCAGCGAAATGTCGTTCAGGGATCGTTGAGCCAGCTACAGACGTCATAATCCACAGCCTCTCGTCTTGCATCTGAAATGTATTAACGTTGTCTTTCAGCAGCTAATCCTGGACTTGGCTGGAGAGAATGTTACTGAGATGGACCAAAACAGGTTTCGCTGCTGGACAGGAACCAAAAAGTGTGTGTGGACTGGTAGTAAAGATACTTTTGCCGTGTTAGCGTGAATATACCGCCATCTTTTTGTATTTTATCTGTGGATTGATCTTTCAGGGGTGCAGACATTAGGCCACGTCTCTGGTATTTATTTAAACAGACAAATTTAGGATTATTCTTTATGAAGATGCCTCTGGCTGCACCTTGTCCTCTCTCCCACACTTCTATCCTGAATCTTTATAAAACAGATAAACTGCAGCTCGACTTGTGCCAAAGCACACACAGTTGTCAGCTACTATTGGCTGGGCATTGATATTTGTATTTAGAGGTACTCTGAATTCTTTATTCCGATTCATTTAACCCCGCGTGGAGCCTGTTCTGTGCTTCTACTCTGCCTGTTTGGAAAAACCTGCAATCCTCAGCAAGAGGAGGTGATGCTGCTGCAGCGCCGGCGATGACAGATTCGACAACGTGGCCACACCTCGCGTTTCCTGCTTGTGGCAGGGGCTTTTCTCGTGAAACTAACAGGGTGTGGTATCATCGTACTGTGTTTGGAGATACAGCGGGATTTCCCCTCGACCCCCCACCCACAAAAAGAACCACAACCGTATTCTACCCCTCCCTGGCAGGGTAGTAGCTCTATCACTTTTGATCAGCTAGTGCAATTTAGGCAGATAAGCTAACTATAGATGCAGCTCGCCGCTTTCCGGTCAGCGCTGTGGGCGGGAAGAAGTGTCCTGAATCCCCCCCCCACCCCGACACCTACACGCGCCTACACGCACACACGCTGTAAACAGCACCTGTTCTCATCAAACTCCTCCACCACTTTGCTGTACGATGTAGCTGACAAAGATAGAAATGGTCATTCATCCCATAATTCGCACAGCCAAGAATAACTACAGAGTGGTCTTCATTATGTATGCATTCCTGCGTTTAGGAAATCCAATATACTCCAGGATTTACTGCATCTGCGCAGCTAAGAGGTGGTGCGTCTTTAACAAGCTGTTTATTAATGTTTATTTGATTCTGGAGTCACTTCATGACTTTAACGCACGAACAAACATAACTGACGCCAAATTTTTACCTGTGTAATTACACTCAGACAAAAGATCTCACAGTCCTCTTGTTTTCCTTGTTAAAACCTAGAATGTGTGTACTCTTGGCTACTGAAGTGTTCCTCTGGGACCCAAGCGAATGGGCGCATCTATCCCAAACACTGTGTGCACTTCCTCTTTTATTGTCCCGCACGTTCCTGCTCAAAACAAGCATTTGCCGCTCAGCATTTTGGAAGGTTTGCAGTGCATTTGCCTCAGCAGGTGGGACACTAAAAGTCACCGTCCCTCGAAGAGGTGTTCTATTTTGACCAAGCTGAAAGTCGCGGTGGAGAACTGATTTGGTTCTGCAGTCAGATGTTTGACCTTCAGACCAAATTCCTATAGGTTGTACAGCCTTACGACTGTATGTAACGTCTGGCTGTAAATGACATCAGCGAGTGGGGGTAAGGTGACGGGCCATGCCAACAGGAAGCTATCCAGAGAATGCGCGGTGAGGGTGCATGTTCACGGGAGGGTGTCGGTTTCAGCTTTCCTGCCTGTTTCTCGGAAGCCATGAGTGACACCACCGGTGATGGTGACATCATCACCTCATCAAAGGTTGTTCCCACTATCTTTTGGTGAGATAAGAGTGTTGCCAGTTAGAGGATAAAAGTGGAAACGGCGTTCTTTCGTTGCTCAGTCGAGCTTTCTTCTCACAGATGCTAACCCGAATATCCTTTCTTCTAGTGAGCGACTGTCAAGAGGACCTGATTTTACACCGTGGAAGCTGGGGATAATCCAGCATTCACCCTTTTCTTCCCTGAGACGGAACTGCCACACTTCCTTTGAGCAGAGAGGAGAAGGGAGGAGGGCAGCCTGTCCAGCATGAACGTCACCTCGCTGTTCTCCTTCACCAGCCCGGCGGTGAAACGGCTGCTGGGATGGAAGCAGGGAGACGAGGAGGAGAAGTGGGCCGAGAAAGCTGTGGACGCTCTGGTCAAAAAGCTGAAAAAGAAGAAGGGGGCCATGGAGGAGCTGGAGAGGGCTCTCAGCTGCCCGGGCCAGCCCAGCAACTGCGTGACGATCCCCCGCTCCCTGGATGGACGGCTGCAGGTGTCTCACAGGAAAGGCCTGCCGCACGTCATTTACTGCAGAGTGTGGCGCTGGCCCGACCTACAATCCCACCACGAGCTGAAGGCCCTGGAGTGCTGCGAGTACCCGTTCGGCTCCAAGCAGAAGGATGTGTGCATCAACCCCTACCACTACAAACGCGTGGACAGTCCAGGTGAGTGCAGATGGACACAGCATGACGCTGAGCTGGTAAATAGTTCATTTCAGGGGTGTCCTGTGACACATCCTACAAATAAAATGAAGCCCATGTGAAAGAAAGACTTAATAAACTGGTGCAAATTCAGGAGCTTTCGCAGCAGTCTGTGAAACGCCCACTTTTCTTTCCGTGAATGATTTCTGCACATGCCCACTTCTGGCTTTCTCCTGTGTGCATGTTTGAACAGAAGAAGACCTCACACATGTTTCAAAAGGATGACTGTGTTTTGTGGCTGCTAATTATGCAGCGATACTGGTAATAAGATGTGATATCTGAGTAAAAGTATGATCCAGTGAGGGTTAAATCAATATCAAATCAGTCTGTGTGGGGTTTTTTTTTTTTTTTTTTTTTTTGCCATTTCTGCAAACTCTGCTGGAGCCCCTACTAAACTACTAAACAAAAAACGGGTCAGCTGGCAAGACAGCCACAGCTGTGTGGAGGGCGCTCAGTTTGTAAAGGGCCAAGTGTGTCTTATTGTGTGTGGGTCCGTTTGTGAGTGTGTGCAGCAGGAAATTCCATCAGAGGGAGAGTGAGGGCTCTGATTTGGGCATGCTCAGCGCTACCGTCGGGCGCTTTTTTTTTTTTTTTAATGTATGCACACATGCAGAAGCACACGCTCATAAAGGAGACTCACTCACTTGCTCACACACACACACACAGCTGCACGCAGGGTTTCTTTGAGGATGGCTGGAACAGGAAGCTGCTCGCCCACATACAATGGGAGGAAAGAGTCGTTGCCTGCCTTGCACACTTTTTGTTTTAGTAGCGGGTGCAAGACGAGGATGAGGTGATTAAACCCCGCAGCACCTGTCTGTCCACACTCCCCTCCCCCTTCCTCTTCATCCTCCGCACAGATACAAACACTTCCTGTCAATTTCCTGTCACCATTCTTCAACGCACCTGTTCTACGTCGGCCCTTGAAACGCGCTGCTCCTCTGGTGCTCCGGCCTTACCTGCAGCAGTACAGGCAGCCCCTGCCAGCCCCGACTACAATTTCAACACTAGCTTTATTTATCTGCGCAGGTATTTATAGGCACAAGTGGGACCGATCTGTGGGGTTTGTGTGTATTGCAGTGTAACAGCCCCCCCCCCCCCCCCCCCCCCCCCNNCCCCCCCCCCCCCCCCCCCCCCCTCCCCATCAGCTTGGATATTTACCCGAAATGATGAATTCCTCAGGAACGGCCCACCTCGAAATGTCTTCTCAGAGCAGAAACCTGAGCATCTGCGCCAAAAACTGCTGGCTAAGACTAACAAGCTGGAAGCTGATATTTGAAAAATTCAGGGACATCTGTGTTCAGAATGTGAAAACAAGCAGAGTTCCAGGAAGCGTTCGTCATTAGGCTGGAGTCAAATAGCTGGGATTTGTTGGACTTTCAGGGCCGTTGCGTGCATGTGATTGTACAAGATGTTTGCAGTAAGAAGTGATTCAATTATTAAGAATAATGGTGTTTCTCTCCCTGCTCAGTGCTGCCCCCTGTGTTGGTACCGAGAAACAGCGAGTTCAACGCCAAGCATACAATGTTGCCTCGCTTCCGCAACCCTCTACAGCAGAATGACCCGCACATGCCGCAGAACGCCACCTTCCCTGAATCCTTCCCCCAAGCCAACACAATGCCCCCCGCTTTCCCCCACTCGCCGGGGAACAGCTTCCCAAACTCACCGGGCAGTGGCAGCAACACCACCTTTCCGCATTCACCATCCAGCTCCGACCCCGGCAGCCCGTTCCAGATACCAGGTGAGCCTCACCTGTGGGCCTTATCCTCTTTTTCTGCATAAAGAGCTCACTATCTGACGACACACCTTTCTTCCTCCCTCTGGACAACACAGAGACCCCCCCTCCTGCCTACATGCCCCCAGAGGAGCAGATGAGTCAGGATTGTCCCCAGCCAATGGACACCAACCTCTTGGCTCCGCCCTTGCCTCTAGAGACTAACAACCGGCCAGGTAACCATGACTGAGCTTGTCCCTCATGCACGCACACATGCGCACACTCTCATCTTTGTGTTTAAATGATATCATCTTCATAAAACTGTCTGCACCCGCTGGCCTTGAACTGCAGATGCAGTGATTTCTGGGAAGCACGCTCGTATTGAGAGTGTTTTCCTTTTTTCTTTATCAAAGTCAGGATCCATAAAAGACTCAGAAAGCTCCAGGATGATACCATATCCTGCCAGATAAGTCCCGCGCAGCGTGTGAAAAGGGCCTGCCAGTTGGTTTACAGTTAGGCCTTTGTCTGCGGGTGCGAGCCCAAAGCCTCTGCAAATTAAGCCAGACCTCAGAGCGGCTTTATGAGGTCTATAAAAGCCGGGGCTTATGTCATCTCTGCCGGTGGTAATGACTTCAAACTCGTTAGCGATTAGCTGCGCTAATTACCCCCAACTTTTAGATCTAAAATGCGGTGCAGTAATTGTTGCTATCTGTACTTGGTGGTTTTGGATTATGGCGCGGGTGCTCTGCACCATTGACTGCAACAATGACCACGGTCTGGACTGGAACTACTGGAGCCAGTGGGAAAATCTGTAGCTTCCTAATTAATTCATATGGGAATTTGTTCCTGCTATAAGGCTAATACTATGTTCATCTGAGATTGTTTTGATTGTATTTGTGCAGATTATACCACTAAAGAAATCCACCCCCCCCCCCCCCACACACACACACACACACACACACACACACATGTGGTGGCAACCATAGTGGGAAGAGCCGTTGGTGTGTGCGCTGGAAGTGTGAGTTTGGGGAGTTCTTTCTTTTCCACAAGCTGCATCCTGAAAGGGAGGGGGGGCCAGCAACGGCTCCATTGTAAGCCAGCTTTGGGAGAGGGACAGACACAACACACCTGCTAGCTGTGCCACACAACAGAGGAAGTTTGGGAGAAGTATGTGCTTAGATAAACATGATTGATTCCTCGGTGGGCGAGGGCGAGCTGGGCCAGCTGGCACTGGTTCTGTCCCAGACGCACGAGGCACAAAAACCACGCTCGGGCAACATCTATCGACTTTTGCTCGATAGCGGAAGACTGTAGACATGCTCTAAGACATGCTCCAGATTGATTTTAGTCAGGATAAACGTACCTTAACCTAGCCAGCGAGTCCTACGTGTTCATCCGGATCACTGTTATGTTATGTTATATCTGATCACTGTTATGGGCTGAATGGGGGTTTGGGAGAAACGCTTGTGTTGATGAGTGTGACATGAGACGGCTCTTTCATCAGGCTCCTGGCAGCTTGTCGGCACATGTGTCTGTTGTGAAGAATCTTAAACATGTGGTAAATATGTCTGCGTCTGTGCAGCGCTAACCTCGCCCCTGTGACCCCTTAATGTGCTTCCTGTGCAGATGTGCAGCCCGTGGCCTATGAGGAACCCAAGCACTGGTGCTCCATTGTTTACTACGAGCTCAACAACCGTGTCGGGGAGGCCTTCCAGGCGTCCTCCACCAGCGTGCTGGTCGATGGCTTCACGGATCCCTCCAACAACCGCAACCGATTCTGCCTCGGCCTGCTCTCCAACGTCAACCGCAACTCCACCATTGAGAACACCCGGCGGCACATCGGCAAAGGTGAGGGGCGGAGAGACGGCCCTAATGGTTGAAGTGTGACTGAATCAGTTAATGTTGTCAATAGATGCTGGAGAGGAGCTGGAACAACAAGTAGAGCAGACGCTTTAGCGCATTGATTTGAGAGGACTGCACTGGTGCTGTCCTTTGTCCCCTCAGGTGTCCACCTCTACTACGTCGGCGGGGAAGTGTACGCCGAATGCCTGAGCGACAGCAGCATTTTCGTCCAGAGCCGTAACTGTAACTACCACCACGGTTTCCACCCCACCACCGTGTGTAAGATCCCCAGCGGCTGCAGCCTGAAGATCTTCAACAACCAAGAGTTCGCAGAGCTGCTGGCACAGTCCGTCAACCACGGCTTCGAGGCCGTTTACGAGCTCACAAAGATGTGCACCATTCGCATGAGCTTTGTAAAGGTCAGATGAATCTTTATTTGTAATAGTGCATTTGCATTAATTCTGCAGCAGATGTTGCTTAATATGCATTGGTCTAAATGTAATTTTTGTGATATCTGTGACGTTTTAGGGCTGGGGTGCCGAGTACCACCGTCAAGACGTGACCAGCACCCCCTGCTGGATTGAGATCCACCTGCACGGCCCCCTGCAGTGGTTGGATAAGGTTCTCACCCAGATGGGCTCCCCTCACAACGCCATATCCTCGGTCTCCTAGGCCCCGCTGCGCTCAGCCCTGCGGCTGCTCGTGCCACAGCATCGCAGTCAGAGTAGCGAGACGAAAGGTCAAAGGTCCGCCTGCGTTTCAGCCAGTCTGATGGTTGTTTTTTTTTGTTTTGTTTTTGTTTTTTTTCCAATAACTGATAGAGACTGAAAACCACGCTGATCTGGGACCAGTTGGGCTGGGCAGGAGGCTTTGTTGTCTACTTGAAGGATATGGGAATTGGGCACATTTACCATTTGGGAGAGGAGTCAGTGAAGTGAGCATGATGCAACTGGAAGATACTTGATTTTTGTGACCAACTGTAATAATTCGACTATCACACTCACCGTGACACAAGTATCCTCCCCGTGCTTGCTCCCACAGGTATCTTTTTCATCACTCGATTATTCTGACTCGTTACTAGTTTGCATCTAAACTCTCAAATCCAGATATACTTGTATAGATTAAGAGATTATGGGACATTCCAGGTCACCATAATGGCGGTGAGCAGTTGGTTTGGCCTGTCTGTATTCATCAGTTTTGGAGTTTGACCAAGTGAAGTTTCAAGTATCAAATGAGGTTTTTTTTAATATCTCCAGAAAAAAAACGTGTTTTTTTTTTGTTTGTTTTTTTTAACGGCTAATAAGTTAAAACAGTAAAATTATAAACTTGAAATCCCTTAAAAATAAGAGCATAATCATGATGACGAGGGCAAAATAAAAGGGAGTCTGAGAGTTTGGGGTCTGGGTTTAGTCGGGGCGTGACACTAAGGGGGCATTTACACTATTCATCAAGAAGACTAACGTTTAAATGTTGCTCATTTCGTGTGACGCTAGTGTTTCAAATTAATTTTAAGAGAGAGGAATAGCCTTTAGATATATTACACTATTAGAATTTGTGCTGTGCAGATTTTGGTCAGTGTCGTGTTCCACATCACCACAGAGGCAAAACCGTGTCGTTTAGTTCCTCTCATCAGTGGACTCCGATGGCTTTACTCCACTACGATGGCAACCGAACCACACCTGGAAAACGACTCTTTTTGGGAAAAATGTTGAGCATTCAGTTTTTTAATTCACGGCCGAGGAATCCGTTACTGACATCCCGATTTGTTGTTATGTCATTTTTTACAGAAGATTCTGCCATTCGATTCTTGAGCTGTCCTTTCACTCTCGAACTGTATTACTCTTTACATTCTTTTTGTATTTTTTGGAGCGTGTTTTTTTTTTTGTCTGCACTTTCACACATTGCCTCTCTTTGTTTTTCTTTTCCATTATGTTTTATGCTCTGTTGGAAAAACAAACAAACTAAAACTCCCAGAAAAGCAGTTTTATTCCATGAATATCAAGCCTCGACTGGAAGATCCAATAAATTTGTTTCAGTACTTGCAGCATCTGTCTGTTTTTTTATGATCACTGCATCAGGGCCTGCGTGTGTGTTTGCTTGCGTGTCTTTTTCTTACAGGCCACCCATAAGAAAATGTGCATCCTGGTATTGTTGAAGACATTCAGAAGCACCATTCACTTGGTGCAGTGTGCGTGTGTATCACCTAAGACCTTCAATTAAGGAGGCCCAGCAATTACAAGTGCATCTTGAAACCAAACAGCACAAATGTGAAGCATGATTGTGTTTTTCCAGTAGGCTGGAAAAGTGCATGAAATCATGGGTGTCCCTTTTGTTTTATGGCAGCAAATTGTGACGGTGCTGGAACAGTTACAGCAATCTTCCAGGAAGCTTGTCTGGAGCTCACTGACCTACTTGTGTGTGTGTGTGTGTGTGTGTGTGTGTGTGTGTGTGTGTGTGTGTGTGTGTGTGTGTGTGTGTGTGTGTGTGTGTGTGTGTGTGTGTGTGTGTGTGTGTTTGTGCACACAGCAGCTTCATCCGACTGTAACGTGAGTGGTATGGTCGCATGGTGGTCAGTGCTGTCGCATCCCAAGACTTTTTTTTTAATCAGGAATTCCACAGACAAGCAGGTGGAGGCTGAAGTTGATTATTGGTAATACTGAGATACACTGAAGCAAACAACATACATATTAAGGGATTTTCATAAAATAAAAAAAAATGTTGTTTGTAACTGATTTTAATTATGTGCACATTTTTATTGCTCTTATTTTCAGTGATTTACAAAACATCACCAATAGCTAAATGCAGAATATTTAAGACTTCATTAACAATGAAATCGATTCTATCTTAAATTTTTGATGATTTTATTATTATCATTACTTTTATTGATTTGATTGTTGATGCATTTTTTTCAGTTGCGTCAACAAACAGGCAAAAAAGGATGGTCGGAGTTCATCAGATTTTTTTCGAGACTTGTCTTTTGCTGCCATCAAGTGGCCAAAACTATTTTATTTTTAACCTAGTGCTTTTGGTAAACAAAACGTTACGGATTATATTTACTCTTGCAAAAGATATTTCGAACATATTTTCCTTTTTTTGTTTGTTTGGAGAATTTAAAGACATTTATTGTTAAAAAAAAAAAAAAGTCGACGGAACAGCGGCGTGCTCTTTGTTACGTCACCGGAAACAGGAAGAGAATGACTACCTCAACACTGAAGTGAGGTCAGTATGAATTTACCAAACATTGCTTCACTTCTTTAAAAATGTAGGTTGTCATGTTTGTAAAAGTCCCCGGTTGGGTGTATGTTAGTGACGCAACGAACTATGTGGTAGTTAGTAGTGTTAATTCTGCGAGTAGGTGGAATTCTTTCACTGTCACTTTTGATTTCTATGTTGTTGTCCTGCAGATGTCCCATTATCACCGCAACATGCGACCTTTTGGCGTCTCCCTTCTTCGTCACATCACCCCCCTTCACATCCTCACCGCCCCCGTGGCTACAAAGACACACTGCCTCCAACGAGGGCTCTTTACTGCCTGCTTCAGCCGCTGCCTGAGCCTCTCTCCTGGTCACAGCAGCTGCCAGCAGTCCAGGAGTGTCAGCTCGGCCTTTTCAGATGATCAGGTCCAGGGCTTGTGTGGACCGGAAGAGAGACTGTTGAATAAACTCTACGAAGGGCTGGTGGGGGGACAGCGGGCATCTCTGGCCGAGTCCATCACTTTGGTTGAAACTCAGCATCCGAGGAAGAAAGAGCTGGCTCAGGTGTTGCTGCAACGCGTTCTGGCCTATAGGAAGGAGCAGGAAAGTCAAAATGGAGGACAGCCAGTGGCCTTCAGAGTAGGTGTGTGGTCTGAGTTTGAATGGCTTTTGAATTGGGAGGGAGTTCGTTTATTACCATCCTCAGCTTGGCTTGAATCCTTCTGGAAATCTTCCACATCTATTTAAAGTCAAAGTATGTGTTGGAATGTGTATTTTGAAGTTGTCATTTAGTTATTATCTTGTTGCTGTTGTTCTTTCCTTGCTAATTTTGGTCGCGTTGTAAATTCTCAGGTCTGTCGGGCCCCCCGGGTGCAGGGAAGTCATCCTTCATCGAGGTAGTGGGGAAGATGTTGACAGCGAGAGGACATAAGGTTTCTGTGCTGGCTGTTGACCCTTCATCCTGCACTACAGGAGGTAGGGATGAAGAAAAACATTGATGTTACCAATGAGGTATAATTGTTTGTTTTGTATACAAAAAAGGGGTGGTTAAATATTTCTAAAGTATTACAGTGTCTTTTTTGCATGTTTGAAATTTAAAAAAAAACATTTGGCTACTTTTGCCATTCAAAAGATGTAAACAAAGTAATAAACGAAGCTACCGGGTCCTAACTTAATATACAATATTTCTATTAGAACGAAAGCTTTTAGGATGGACAGTTATTGCATTCAAGCTATGACTGGAGAGTGTTGTGGGGAGGGTGGAAATTGACAGAAAGTTAATCTGAGGTTCATGCATCTCCTCTGTGTTGCTGCAGGCTCTCTGTTGGGTGATAAGACTCGTATGACTGAACTTTCCAGGGACATGAATGCTTTTATCAGACCATCGCCAGCCTCTGGAACACTTGGCGGAGTCACCAGAACAACTAATGAGGCCATTGTTCTCTGCGAGGGCGCCGGATACGATATCGTGCTGGTTGAGACCGTGGGTAAGACGCTGTGAATTCACAGCGCACGAACGCTTAACAGGACTCAAGCTGTCCTCGTTGCTCTTCAGGTGTGGGGCAGTCAGAGTTTGCAGTTGCAGACATGGTCGACATGTTTGTGCTGCTGATTCCACCAGCAGGGGGCGACGAACTGCAGGTTTGGGAAAAGCGGCTTCAGGCTTGATGTGAATTTGTCTGGTTGACCTAAGACACAATGATTGAGTAGGCTGATACTGAAAAATATAGATTATTAAAGAAACAGCAGAATTCATGTAAAGATACATATATTCAATGTGAATAACTTTGTTACTCAGGTAAATTATTGCCATTTTTTGCCAGTTTATCTGGAGTTTTCTCACCTTGGTTGCACAGATACTAACAGAAACACTGCAGACATGTAAATATATTTTATGTAACAGTGTCAACAGTGCAGCGCTGGCAACATCTCTATATTTTTATCCAGGGCATCAAGAGGGGCATCATCGAGAGGGCTGACTTGGTGGTGGTGACGAAGTCTGACGGAGATCTGGTGGTGCCAGCCAGGAGGATCCAGGCCGAATACACCAGCGCACTCAAGCTGCTCAGGAGACAGTCCAAGTCCTGGAACCCGAAGGTGTGTGCTTCTGTGTGCGTCAGGCCAGAACACACAGAATCCTCTGCTGTGTTCACAGTGAAATAAAAAAATACTGTCGTGAAACATCTGCAGCGCAGAGCCAATTACCTTTTGTCTGAGAGTCAGGTGACCTCAGAGGGAGCAGAATAAAGAAGGATGTTGATGATAATGGCACCTTGCTCTAAGCACCATGGTGACTCACTCATCCACCTGAATTCTTGGCCTTGTCCTTTTGTTTTCCCAGCATAGTGCAATACATCTGCCCAGTGGTCAGGGTGCCAGAACCCATTACCCCCACCCCCACCCCACTGCTGTGTCATGCATTTCACTGATTGGAAGCCTGCATACACAACTTAAAACCCTCATCATCGACGTCTCCTCTGCATGGATGCTTATTTTACATCTGTCAGCCTCTGTGAGTAGCTGATGATGAGTGTTGGCAATAAGGACGTCCAAAACTGTCACATCGGAACTTCAGACGTAACATTTAGTCTCCCAAACAGTGATTTCCTGCCTTTGCATCAGACTCATATCAAGTCTTTGTAAAGTGATTAGTGTAATGATGTAACGAGAGGACTCATGACTGGCTGATCCTCACAGGCCTCCCTGATTTATTGAGTGTTCAACCTCAATGTTTTCCCAGCTGTTGTCAAATTATCTCCGGATGATGCAGATAATTCCATTTCCTCTCAGCAGTCTGGAGATTAGATGGTATTTGTGGATCATATCCGACATCTACACTTTTGCCAAACTCTTTTTTTTTGGTCTGCACGGCTAAGATCCCCCCACACCTGCACTCCGGAGGTTCTGTCTGTTAACACATTTAGAAAAACAGCAGGAAAACACTGACACTATGACTGTTTTCCTTACTGTATTCATACAGGATCCAATCTTTAGCATCTCCAGGATCTGACACCCTGTTTTGCTGTCAGCCTGTTGCTGCCAGATGCTCTTGGACTGCTTCAATTCTGCATTTGGAAGAGATTTGGGTGTCTTCTTTGAGTCAACAGCTCAATTCCTCCTCCCTGGGTGTCTGTCTTCCTACCCACTAACTGTCACCCCTCAAACACGAGACTCACCCTGACTTTAGGCTACAGAAACTGGCTGGTAAAATCGTATTTCCAGAATTCTGACAAACTCAAACCTGTAGTGCATGTGTGAAAGGGGTTCCATGTGACAGGACCACAGGGCATCACAGGATAATTGCAAAACACTCTTTTTTATCTTCAACTTAAGTTAAAGACCATTCAGTGTGACTGGTCCCAAACATCTGGTCAGATCTCTCTGTTTGTCCCGACCTTCTTTCAGGTGATGCGAGCCTCCTCCCAGACCAGCGAGGGCATCCCGGAGGTCTGGGCCGCGATGCAGTCGTATCAGGACGCCATGCTGGCCAGCGGTGAATTACAGAGTCGACGACAGGCCCAGCACAAAGTCTGGATGTGGAGCTTGATCCAGGAGAACGTCCTCCTTCATTTCCAGAACCATCCTGGCGTGAGAAGCGCTCTACCACAGCTGGAGGAGAAGGTCACCAAGGGAGCCATCTCCCCGGGCCTGGCCGCCGACTTGCTTCTCAAGACCTTCCTGTCATCGTAGGTACTCTTACGGAACAGGTGCCTCCCGTCTGAAGGGAGCAGGAAGACTACCCCTTCAGCATGAGATGAGGTTTGCACAAATGAAAGAAAGAGAGGCCTTCAACAGAAGCTTTCTCCACTTTTATGGTAAATCGACAAAGATTGAAATCGACATCTGTATTTTGAAAAGTGGACAGTTACTGGACCTTGGACATTCCTGAAGGAACATTAAATCTGGACTAACATCACTACAAACCTTGTGGATTACAGAGTTCAGGGCTTTGATGCTGTACTGACCTCTGACCTGTGCCGAACTGTTCAAACTGACGCTTAACATGCTTGGATCAACCATCTGAACCGCTCAAACAAAGGACAAATCGTGCTCAGGAGTTCTTCAGGGTGACGTCAAACACAAGTTCTTGGAATAACAACTGGACTTCCTAAATGTGATTTTTCAGCATTTTCCAGTATTTCATGACACTGTCTGGTAACACAGAACTGGACGATATTACATCAGTCGTCACAACTTTATGTGTTTATTTGAGTTTTTTTTTTTTTAATACAATTCAGAGCCAGAAACATCAGCAATGAGATACTGACCTCAGTACTTCTGCTGCTTGATCAGGGATCAGTGTAAACAACTACGCTGCTGTTGAAACTGTAAAACCTAAAATTTGTTTTTAATTTCATGTAATTTTTTTCACATGCTGTACTATTCGGATTATTTTAGGAATGTGACTTACCTGGTTATAAACTTTTAAAATTTTAAATTACAACATACCTTCCACACATCTAAGCTAAATCTGATTTTTGCAGATTTTGGTCATAAAATATTCAGTTAATCTTAAAATAGCAGATGGATTTTGTACTTTAAAAAAGAGTGATTGCATGAAAAGGTGTGGACAGAGTTTCATTCATCATTAATAACTTAACAAAATAAGAGATGAAATGTACTGATGAAAAGTGTGTTTTCTTTAAAATGAATCTTCAATGTAATTTCATCTTAGTATTGATAATGTGGCTGCCATAAAAGGTAGTGCAGCCATCAAGCTGCCATTCAGCAACAAGAACAAATTTATCCAATGAATAAATGTATTAAACTACTCTGACATTAACTAATAAATGACCATGTGTCTTCAATTAATCTCATCAAAATAAATAATATGGTCATGCAATTCATGTACAGCACAGTACTTGCAAATATATAGGGTTAGCCTTTTTTTTTCTCCTCAAAGGCTTTTATATTATTTATTCTATGTATGCTTCTGCCGGAACACTGCAATTTCCCCATTGATAATGAAAACATTGATTCATTCATTCAAAAATAAAAAAAGACAATAAAATGAATAATTCACTTGCTCTGTTTTAAATCACAGAAGACGTGTTTTGAAGGAGCTTTTGCAATTTTCAGAGTTTTTTTTCTAGTCAAATAAAAGAATAGAGTTCAGCTTTTTTCTAGGTCAGCCGCAGACATGGGACTGACAGACTTCGGCCACTAGAGGGCTCCCCAACCACACTGCAGCTCCGGATGCATTATCCTAATGACAGCCCTCTGTGCCAGCCAACCTCCTCTTCACGGCCCCACCTTCTGCCCTCCGTCCATTCTTCACGTGCCTGCGTCAGGCTCCAGGTCACCCAGAGGTGAGGGCATCAGTGGCCGTCACTCACTGTGAGCAAACGCTGCGGCTGCAGGACCGAGCCTGAGAAACGGTCTTTGCTCAGCCATTCTCAAGCCGGGCAGTGCTGAGCCGGGGAAAGAGCGAGGAAGATGAGGATGTGACTGCAGGGCTGGTGGACCCAGCCTGCTGTTTCAGAAGGGAGGAGTGTGTGTGTGTGTGTGTGTTTGGGGGGGGGACTTCTGTTGTAATCCATGTTTGCCCATGGTGGCGTGTTTAGGAAACACTGAGCCCCACCTCCCCCTCCCCAGCCCTCTGGAGCAGCTCCCGGGTCGCCGCTCATTTGCTCCTGCCTGCATACAGGAGCAAGAAATCCCCCCTGAATGCAGATGGATTCATTAGGTCTGACTAACACCCTTCTCCTCCATCATGCTGACACAAACACCACAACCGCTCGGGCTTTTCGGAGGGGAGCAGTGAGTTCTGTGGCTCACACACACACACACACACACACACACACACACATGCACACACACGTGCACAGTTGTCTCCAGAGTAAACAACACCATGCGGTGGATTATCTCAAAGGCTGCCGGATCGCGTTCGGCCATTTTAGCCTAAACACGAGCAGCGGCCACATGTGTTTAGTGTTTCTCTCTCTCTCTCTCTCTGTGTGTGTGTGTGTGTGTGTGTGTGTGTGTGTGTGTGTGTGTGTGTGTGTGTGTGTGCGCGTGCAGAGCGCTGGCTCTCAGAAGAGGTTTCTTCTTGTTGACGGGCTTTTTCTCCGTGTCAGCAGAATGAAGTCGGAACTGTTTCCTGGCTCAGGACAAAGCCACGCGGCGCCCTCACGCCACGGCCACGGCCACGGCCACGGCTCTGGCTTCCACCCCACACCAGCCAAACCCCAACATCTCAGAGGAGCGGTGGAAGAACGGGCAGACTTCAAACGTCCGCAAACAAAGCGAGCGTGTCCTGGCATCCACGTGGACGCAGTTGTCGTCGGGCCCGTTTCCGGTCAGGATGTGTGTGTGAGGGACGTCTGCTGCTGAGGGACATGTCAGGACAGCCCTCCTGCACACTGATTTAAGAGCTGTGCGTGAGGGACGTCCGGTCACGGGCGGCTGGTGGTCACCCTGTCTCCTCTCCCCCCACCTGCTCCTCCTACACCGACCAGGCTCGCCCACTCCGGCCGTGCTGATGTCCAGCCGGCTGGTCTGAGTCCCGGAGTGTGTGAGGAGCACCCTGAGGACACTTTCTAAAGACCGCTGCCGGCCCGTGGGAGCAGACCTGCCCTAATGGGTTCGCGGCGCTGCGGCGAGCGCGCACGTAACAGGCCGCGCATTCTGCCGCTCTGATGGGTCACTGTGCAGCCTGTGTGTGAGGGGACCCCCATGGCAACATGTCTTATCCCATCAGCCGCTGAGACGGATGTTAACACCAGGCCGCGGCGTGCACGCGGGTGCGCTCTCTAGCCTGGGGTTGGCATTCCAAACGCATCTCCACGCACAGGCTAATTCTGTTTAACCTGGCCAAGTCTGCTGGATGGTACGGTCAGAACGCCCCGGGGAGGGCAGTGTGTGCCCCTGCTTTATTACCCACCTGAGGAGGCGTGCACTCTCCCACACACACACTCCACCGTTTGGCACGCGTGAGTTAGCGGGCAGCCCGTGGGCCCGGCCTTCATCTGCGGGAAGGCACGAATGGAGCCTTGGCGCTCGGTAATTAGACGTCAGAACTGATTGGGGAACTTGATTGACCCCCCGGTAATGGATTTGAGTGAATAATTATTTGTAGTTATGGTGGGGAGATGATATCGGGCCGGGACCAATCCCACCAGCGTGACTCAGCCGCGCGGCCAGAGCGCAGCGCTGCCAGCGCTCAATTAATGAAATCCAGCTGCTCGTGCAGATGCTGATCAAAAACACACACGCGCGTGGGGGGGGTGTGGTCAGGAGAAGGGTTGTCTCCGCCCAGCCCAGAGCGCAGCCAATCACAATGGCCGCTCTGAATCCTTCCCCGCTGCAGGTAGGGGGCATTAAGGCCCAGAACGCCGCCATTGGTGCCGCGGCGCCCGTGGAAGTCATGGGCCCTGCAGTTTCTAATGAGACGTCCCAGAGATGGCGGGCGACGCCCCCTCAGGACACCAAAATGCAATCAGTCTTAATCCCAGACTTTAATTGCTGGTCGAGTGCACCTAAATGAACTCGGCTGTTGTGCCTCTGCCTGCAGGTCGGGGGCGCGTCAGATCGCCGAGTGGAAACTTGGAAACGAGGGCGTGGCCACGCGAGGCGGGTGGTCCAACTCCAGGTTTTCACGATGAAGGGAGCGACAGTCAGCCTTTCCTCTTCCTCAGCTGCTTTTACGCATAATTGGTCAGCTCCCTTTAGAAGATGGAGGCGGTGACACGCGGCGAAGAGAGCGGCGGCTGCCTTCTCTACCTCCCCCTCTCTCTTTTATCTCTCTGTCTTTGCTCCAGAGTTGACCTGCACGCTCCCACATCATTATCCCCACTGCTCTCCTCGCCACTGTAAATTCCGCTTTTCTTCTCCCTCTTCAGTCTCCCTCCGTCATGTGTCCCAGCGACCCCCCCTCGGCCTGACCCCTCGTTGCCCTCTTGCCAGTCTCTATTATTTCTGGCTGCCCAGTGGCCTGGGCAGAGCATCGCTCCGGGGCCGCGGGCGCCTGCTGTTGTGACAGGTAACACTGGGCTGCACACTCTTTCTACTAACATGTGGAGGTCAGCCTGTCATACCTGTCCACAGCTTTACCGTACACACACACACACACACACACACACACACACACACACACACACACACACACACACACACACAATCTAGTGTGTGTGTGTGGATAACTGCCAGGCCATAACCTTCAGTTCAGCCAGGCTGAGCGATGAGCTTCTTAGTAGAAGAAATCCACTTTTTCTGCTCTGTGTGTTTACAAAGCCGTCCATCTGTTCACAGGAGAGTCCAGAAATGTTCAAAACTGGTTAAAAAAAAGTGCCTCAAACTTGATTCCTTTGCATTTGTAGTAAATAGCATAAATCTAATAAGGCCCTCCTGCTCCTCCTCCTCCTCCTCCCGCTCCCTCTTCTTCTTCCTCGGGATCATTTGGACCAAGTTTTCTATCACAGTTAGCGTCATGCTAGCTGTTCTGGTTCTGGTTGTGATTGTTTCAGTGATCAGTTTAGCGGTGAGGGGTGAGACAACTGACAGCTCAGCTCATGACCCAACGCGCTAACCCCTAACCCCAACTCCAAACCCTAACCCAAGCCTAACCCTAACCCCTAACCCTAACTGGCTGATTAGTGGTTGACCAACCACATCCACCACTGACAGCAGCACCACCTGCAGCTGGAGACTTGGGCTGTTGGTGACATTTCTCTTTTGAGAATAGAAACTTCAAAGCAGGGATTGAACAAAGCATCAAAGCAAAGAGCTCCATCTAAGCAGAGTGTTCCGGGCTGCTAACCACATCTAACTTCTGCCTCTTCTAGCTAAGTCATGTCAATGATCACTCAACCCTGAGGGGGCTGCAGGACGCCATGTAGGCCACACCAGGTCCCTCCACACAGCTTCTTTCCAACAACTGCAAAAAAAAAAAAAAATCTTTTTTTTGGCCCTCAGTCTGTTTTATTTGGCCTGTAAAGAGATGGAATTTATGAATATATAAGAAGCTCTTAATGGAATCAGATTCTTGGACGAGGGTCCAAGCTCGTTCCCGGAAAGCATTTTCTAGTCATGATGTCTCGTTTCTGTCCAGCTGCCTGAGTTTTGGACGGTTCGCCTCTGCTAATGAAAGCGGTCATCCCCCCTGACCGAACAAGCTCTGTCCGCCCAGGACAAGATGGTGGCTCCCCGGTAGCCCAGCGGCTGTTGTCGCTGCGGCGTGTTCCTGGCTGTCTGGACTGTCCAGGGCAGCGCCCGACAGGTGACAGCGAGGGCCAAGGGTTTGTCGCACCAGGTTGACCTGTCAGTCACCGTTGCCAGGACGCTCAGGCACATTTCGCCCTCCTGGACGAGCGATACGGGAGCGACGGTGTCAATTCGGGCAGATGGACAAGTGTCGGCGCCAACTGCTGGACCGTCCTGGACCGCTGGCCTGTGACTGTTGGCCGGCTACACACACACACACACACACACAGCACCTGGGCACCAAGCGGGGGTCTCGATCTGGTCGTGTGTGTCAGACCGCAGAGATATATATACGTTAAAAACCGAAACCTTTAAGCAAAGAAGACACCTAAGCTTCCAATAATCTTAAACATCAGATCTGCCAGTTAGAGCTCAGAGAAGCTCTTCATCGTCACGGTAACCAGTGGGAAATTAAGGAAAGTGAGGAACAGACCTGTCCCATGTGGAGTCATTCGTATAATAACAGGGCTACTCTGTGGATGTCTGCCTTTATGTCCACGTATATTTGGATTTTCTGCATACATCTGATGTAATCCCATTATCTCTGTTAGCATATGTCCGCTTCTGCAGGAGCTCCGTTTTTACGGCGCGGCACTGGCAGGCTCGCCTGCATGGGAGGGCCATTAATCTTAGCTAAATCAAATAAATCAAGTGCACTTTAGAAAAGAGCTGTCAGTGTAATTGTTGTGATAGCGGCTGCTCCGGGAGGGAGCTCTATTGAACACCATGCCAGAGGACGTGCGCTCGCCGCCACGTTTTTGCAAAAACCACGGAAATGCACGGGCAAAGACGCAGCTGAGGCTTCCCTCTGGATCTCAGACCAGCCCGCTGCCGTTTAATTGGCCCGTCTTTGTCTTTGATCTCCCACCGTGTATGTGACCAGAACACCCCTGACGACTTTGCCCGCCGTGGTGATGAAACATAAAGCCTCCCTCCCTCGTGCATCGACGACACGTTTGCATTTAAAAGGAGGCTCCAACCTCAAGAAGAAGCATGAGGCGGAGGAGATAAACCTGGGGAGGAATGGAAAACGGCTGGCCTGCCT
>BJFM01000511.1:49300-64051 GCA_016586285.1 Arothron firmamentum | reverse complement strand
GGGGGGGGGGGTGACCCAGTTAAAGAGATGATGCAATTCACGCTACAGCACAAAATGCAGGAATAATGACACCCCACATTTGTCCGGTCCAGGACCGAGCAGCAGAAATCTGTCTCCTTCTACCGAGAAAACAGGCACCTTTAAACAAATGACTGATGAAAGGCCTCACGTCCTCCACGCCAGTTCTCTATTCAAGGCTCTTTACTGTCACCGTGCTCCTGCGCTGCCCTTTACAGGAGGACAGAGAGGGAGGTTGGAGTGCAGACGCCCTTGAACCTCGCGACCATAATCACACGTGACTGGATTGGCATTGACCTTTTCCTGGCTCTCTCCTTTCCTCCTCGCCATCTTCGTCTCCTTCCCTTCCCCCAGGGTCATTTGAGGGTCCGGTGCTCTTGTCAAGGCTGTCACTCTAGACAGCCCTCTCCATCTACCGCCCCCACTGTTGCCATGGCAATGGACGGCACTTGCGCTCCGAGGACTGTGTGAGGGGGCAGAGGGAGCCAGCGGATGGATGAACGCTGCGGCATCTTTCCCTAACCCAGGTCAACCTTGCGGAGCTGGTGTAAGCGATGGGAGTGGATAAATGCTGGCCATGCAACTCCAGGACCAACACAGGCAGGATGGAATTTAAAAACTGCAAAAGTGATGATGGCGCTTGAGTGGTAAAAAGAAAAAAATTAGTAATAAGATTCAGTTAGTCACTCAGATTTTTTTCAGATTTTACAGAATCGGTTTTCCGCTAGTTTTCTCCCTTTTTTTTCCCCCCTCTTCTACTGTTGTAATCATATCATTTTTGTCTGCCCAAAATACTCGCACAAAGGCACACACGCGCGCAGGGAAGAGTGACCTGGGGGCAAGCAGTGGAGCAGCACACGTGTAGTACCATTGAGCTCGCAGGTAGAATGAGTCACTGTGAACAACCGTCAGCCCAGGGAGAACAATGATAACTGGTGTGTGAGGTGTCTATCAGACATGCACAAACTGGCACAGGATGGAGAGCTGAGGACGGCGCTACACCCCACTGCGCCGCCATCCGACTGTGATTTGCATGGTAATTAAACACCACAAAAAAAAAAACATTATTCTCTGGTGTCTCGCTGTGTAAACTTTTAAGGACGTTCACTCTTCTAGCTGAAGCTTCTCCGTATTTTTCTGACGGAAACGGGTGAAGCGGCCCTGCTGGACCAAACTGGACTTGCAAATAAGCAAGTCCAGACCCTGCTTATCTTCTAATCTTCTATTCTTCCAAACCAAGTGCTGTTATTAATGTGGATTAAACACATTTAATTAGCTAAATTATGCTCTCTCAAAGTAAAGAAAGTAAATGAAGTGGCTCAATTGATGCAAGACAGCGCAAGATGGGCAGCTGCAGAGCTCGTTGCTGATGTTTGCACTTGGCATTCCTGAAAAGCCTAAATAGAGCAAGGAGAATCAGATCTGTGTTTATGTTTTTTTCTGAAGGTCACGAGAACATTTAAACTATTACAAAAGCACCCATATCATAAAGACACATTTGAGGCAAATAGTAAAATGAAACCATATACGCAGAGACGGGGATAAGCAGACACAAAAAGGAAGGGGTAAAGAGCTTTTCCCACATCTCATCAACAAGGATCCACAGATACCATCTGGACCAGAAGTCTCAGAGGAAGAAAACCGCCCTGAAGGTGTGCAAAATGCACATTTCAACTTAAAATTGAAGAATTTTTCCTCACCCCCCTGATGGATTGGTAAAAGTGACATAGAAAATTTGATAAATTTGTATTCTTTTTAGAAATCTACCGCATCACATGCATTTGAGAACAAGCAGTGCTGTAAATGCATTAAAAGATCTACCCGAAAGCTTCATCAGCAGCTCAGATGCAACCTTCATGTTGATATCCTGGCTTAACAGGCTGTTCTTGGGGCTTCCTTCCCTTGGCTTCAGCGAGCCTGGTCGCTCTGAGGCCGCTGCAGCTCCTGCCGACCCATCCTGGCAGAAGGTTGCAGGGAAGCTTGGTTGGACTTGGCTCTGGGACTGGGACGATGGTCTCGGACTCAGTCTTTCCTCCACTTTGGGCTCTTCTTTTAGGTGGAATGGAGACTTGAGTGCTTCCCTCTGGTTCGCCGCTGCAGCCAAAAAAAGCAGAAGGAAGGAATGAATGAATAAATCAGTCAATAAAATGGATTCAATCATTAAACATAAGGGACAGTCTGAAATCTGCTAGCACCAAAATTAAAATGTTGATTAGCCATAGAAGAGTATTCCATGCATCATGTTTTATCCCATAGAAGTACAGTAAAATATCAGTCAGAGCTTTGTCTGTTTTTTCCACAAATTGCAAATGAATACGGAACCACTAAGTGGCCAACAGTGATTTTTAACAGTGCTGTCACTGCAGCTGACACCACAGTTGGTGAGGTGTGGGCTACCACAGTGGGTGCAACATCATGACTGTTCTCTTCCTTCGGTCTTCAGGGCATCAGCAACAAATTCACAACTAATTTCTCTCCTCTTCTCTGACTTCTCGCCGCTCCCTCTGCCTCCCCATCCAACTGATGTCTCTGCACTGAATTCGTCGCTCCTCCACTTTGAGCCTGATTTCCTCATCCCGCCTCAGCCTGGACCTTGTCTGAACCCTCTTCGGGTGTGAGGACACACAATTATTTCCGTACTTCTGCCGAGCGCGATAGCAATCAGCAGATCCTTATCAACCATCTCTGCTGGATGAAGCCTAGGACGGATGGATCCCTCCGCTCTAAAGTCATCTTTAAGAGAAACTAGGCCACATCTAATCCGCCTAAGATGAATAATTAATAATTAGACATGGAGAAACTTCCGATAGCCGCCAAGAAAAGAACACTGGGGCAAATGCCTCTTTGTGTCTCCCGGGAGATCCCATTAAAAAGAGCTTTATAGAAGTTATACTTTCCATATTTAAAGCTGCAAATTTAAGTAAAACTATAACATTTCCTCAGCAAGTCTTAAAAAAAATGACATCAGCAAACAAATGCAGAGGCTATCCTTCTTGGATGGTCTGCTGTCCGGTCTCCTCTGGCCCCGGCAGAGATGCGTTCCGCTCCTCACCCTACCGCCTCACCTAACATCTCCCATGACCACAGGCCCGCTGCCCCCTGCCCTCATCATCAATCTGTGCCAGCTACAGCCTCTCTGATTAATGACGATCTACGCTGAAGGGATAAAGGGTGGGGGACGCTGGATACGAGGTTAAAAAAGGGGGACAGGTGTTGGCGTGCTGGCCACCCATGCGGCGCCACAATGCAACAGCGCAACAGTGTTGTGGGTTGCTGCTGCGCTTGCAAGGCAGGCAGAGGGGTGAGTTGGGGGAGTCCGCGAGGGGAGGGAGCGGAGGCTGCCGGTGACCTTCAAGTTCAGGGGCAGTGGCACGGGGTCGCACACAGCACCAGCTGGAAATGTCACACCATCTGATGTCAGCAGGCAGGCTAAGTATAACCTGGTCAGCACCTGGAAGGACGTCCTCTAATTAGAAGCGTGTTGGGCCATGTTGGATCAGACAGGGACAGCACACTTGGTCACCATGCAAACACACATAAAAATACCCTATCCTATTTGACCACACCGCCGTTGCTCTGGAGATGCATCGGACAGAACTGCCAGACTGTATTTGGGAATTTTAAAAAGTCTGGCCTGCACACAAGCTAGCTATACAGACACAAGCTAGCTTTCAGCACATTTTCAAAGGTAATGTTTTTGTGGCCTAATGAGGACAAACACAACCCTGGGAGTCACATTCACACAACCATATGACTCGACTGACCTTTTGGACTGTTGCTATAAATAGGATGTATTTCCACCTACAATCCATATTACAGACCCCGATGAATTATTTAGTAGTCTGATCTAATCGGCGTGCTGTTGTTCCATAAAGCTAATGGTTCATTGGCGATTCAGCTTACTTTGCCGCATGTTCTCCATCCAAATTCCACGTTCACGGTGGCATCATGAACATCTGGTCTCCAGCCAGGCGTCATGTTAAGTGAGAAGAGATTTGTGGAGGTAATGGGATATCTATGGGTGGCTGGCCATCTCTTCTCTGAACTTCCTGCCTGCATGAGGACGTCTCAAGGCCAACGCCAGCTCCCCATGCGTGATACTGCATGGCTGCTTCCAGCTCGGCATTAACTCCTCCTTCGCTTTGTCTCCGTGTCATCGCAGCCGTCTGACACCTGCCACCATTGCCGTCCCCTTGCCCATTCCTCTCCCCTTCACCACGCTTTACTCATCCGTCTCGCTGCCAGGCGCTTGTCCACTCCGGCTCACCTTTAGCTCCATGGCCAGGACTGCCGTCAAATAACTTCATTAGCTTTCAACCTCTGTCACGTCGGCATGCTCCCCCTCTGACAATTGGCTGCTGTTTCATCAGGGTGGGAAAAAAGGCGCAGGGATCGGCAGGGCAGGTTAAGAACCCAACAATGGCTGACAGTGTGCTAGACACCGAGCGCTGATACTGATGGCTGCAGCGGGGTTGGATCAACCAAAGGTTGCGCACAAAAAAGGCCCGCCTGTGTCTGGTCATGCATCACTAACAATCGGAAGAAATAAAGACCAATAGAAAGCTACCAAAATTTAAAACATCTCTAATAAGTTTGAATGGCTCTATGCTTGTAATTGTGCGTACTTGTGTTTTCTGAGAATATGAAAATCTCCAAAAACAGATGAAGAGATCCTTAAAAACACTCCATATTTTTGATAAACAATGCCTGAGATCCGTTTTTCCGTGGCAGAGCGCTGCATGCCAAATGCTCTCCCAGGACCAGATAAATAAGACAACTGCAGATGCATCGTGACAGATGCAACACCTCCCACAACCCCCTGCATGCCAATTATTCACACCCATCCGGGGTCAAGCTCGTTGCGCCTGTGTCACCGCAGCAGGGAGGTGGGGGGGGGTTGATGTATGAAGGGGGTGCAGTGCCCACTGTCATTATTAACTCTGGGTCCACTGGGCACAGGGTGGGAGCTGTGAATTTCAAAGTGCCTCGGTGGCTTTCATCTCGGAATCAAAATGTGGATCACACTGGATAGCTACCGGTTGTGGCGGAATCAAAGGACATCAGTATAAGGCTCAATGGAAAGCAGGGCAACCCAAAAAATAGATATGCTTATTATGTCAGAGGTCGGGAGGAGTTGACTGGCTTTTAAAGCCCGCGGAACTGGAGGCAGCTCCCACTTTACCACTTTCTGCCCTGCTTGCTGTCACTTAATCTGCCTTTTTTTTTTTTTTTTTTTTTTAGATCTTTCAATCTCTAAATTCACGTACGGCCCCAGCTCCGCCACTGCTCCCTCTCCCTGGGCCTTGTGGGACTGAGCCACTGACACAGCCGTGTAAATGCAGGGGGATGAGCCACTCCTGTGTGCATTCAGAGTTTGCTTGGAGGTCAAAGGAAATGGAGTCTAAAGGTCCTGAGAGGAAGTTCACCTCAGGTTGCTACGGTGCAAGATCTGAGACCAGAGCTTCCCAGTTCCTATATTTAACTCAAAACCCCGAAAAGAGAGAATTCTGTGATCAAAGAAGCAGCGTTCATTAAAACTCGACATCTCCTCAAATTCAACATCTTCTCATCCTGTCTTTTATATCTGACCGAACTCCTTGAACGACGCACTGACTAAGATGTCCGCCACTTGACACTGGACTGACATTGCGAGGAGCCATTTTGGCTCCCCCGGGACTTGCTTTGGCTTGATTGTGCAGTCTGGGAGAGAAGTGCGGCTGGCACCCAGGGGGCGTCCATGTGGAGCCGGGGCATGTGAGATTGAGGGGGAGTTAACTAAGTCTGCCCATTCCCTGTGCATCCTGGCAGGGTCACAGGATGGTGCTGAGGGCGATAATCATTTCAAATTATAAATTCCTTTTTAATTATGAATTATGCATACATTTTTAATTAATCTAATGTTCCCAGGGTTTTTTCCCTCCCATCGTCACTCAAGATCTCAATCTAATTACGCTGTATTAAGCAGAAGAGTGGCAGGCACAGCCTCGACCCTGGTGCTAAACCTTCGGTCCACCTTTTGCTATCAATCTCGCCACTGCCTCCAAACACATCCTTTGATATTTTTGCAACATGGTGAAATGCATCTAAACACAGTCCGGGCCTCGCGCACCTTAGAGCAGCACATTTGCAAAGTTTGTGCAAATAATGCTGCATCATTATTTTGGAAAGGTTAGGAAAAGAATGGTCATAATCAAAGACAGAATGTAAATTACACAATACTTTTTCCACAGTCTATGAGTGGAAAATATTAGTGTCTTAATGACCAACAGTCACACACAGATGGTGACCAGCTACACGGCATTAATTCCATAAAGGCCTGAACGGGGAAAGGAATTCAAGTCTAATACATCAGCTATTCTTAAAAACAGAAAAAACTAGAAAAACACCGGGAGAGCGCAGACCTCCGCCAAGGTCAGTAAATAGGCAGTAGTAACACAAGGGTCATAACACGCTAGGTTGCTTTATGATCAAAGCCCCGTGGCTTTGATCTTTGGAAGATCAAAGGTCAAAGTCCCGCTGAAATCCGAAACACCACCAAACACCAACATTTTTTTTCTTGTTCCTTGGTCCATTATCAACCTTTCCTGAAAATCTTCCTTAAAATCAGTTTCTAACTTTTGAGTTATTTCTAAACATCAGACGGACAAACGCCAGCTGTCACAACCTGCTCGCCTGGCCAAAAAAAAAAGAAAAAAAAAAGAAAGAAAAAACAGGTATGATTCTTGAACTGTAGATGTATTTTTCCCCTCTTGGGATCTGTGCAGCACTTGTTTTGTAAACAGCCTCTCTCTTTGGATACTCTGAAAACCAGCCACGGCAGTGACGCCATGTTGACCCTGCCTATGGTTCACAGCCAATGCATCTTCCTCCTGTCTTTGCTTAAGATCAGATGTTACTGGTCACACGTTTGAACCCTGGAACAACACATGAGGTGTGGGAGGACAACAGTAATCACCAAGTAAAGAACGGCTGAGGGGCCTTGAGCGGATCACTCAAGCCGCTTTTCCACTACACCAGGGTATCGCCTTGCTTGTAGCTGCTAATATTTATTTGGTAAAATTAAGAAATACACACCGTCGCCGTTGCAGGGTTTTAAAAATGGCCGGCTTGAGTTTCCTGAATTGCGGCCCTCTTGTGACCCGTCAGTGATGCTAATCCCCTGGCGTATCAGAGCCTTCCCAGACAGTCATTAACATACTAGGACCTACGCGGCACGCCTGGAACCCCAGTTAGACTCGGATCACTTCAGCGATGGTGGTGGTAATCACTGAATCAATAAATGGTCGAAAAACACAAAAAATATGACTGTATGGTGCCGCTTTCATGACACAGGTGGAGAGTCATGTCTGCTAATAATATACACAGTAACAGACTGGGCTTCATATGCAGAATCCTCACAAACCAGGTTAGAAGGAAGCCTCCTCAAGTCATTTTTAAATGCAAAAAACAGTATAAGTGATCAGATGTCAAAGCTAGCATCCTCTGTGTTTATACCAGTTGATGCATCGGTTGGCTGGAATAGTTAGTGGAATAATCTCAGCCTTTGTCATTTTCTACACATAAAAAGCCACCTAAAAGCTTTTTAAATGTATTGCACAGCACATTTACATTTGCTAAGTATGCTCATGGGAAAGGTACAGAATCCAAGGTCATGTGCATCCCCGTGCATGAGTGATGGCATTCATCATAGTCTCAAGATGCACAATGTTGAAATTCTGAGGAAACAACTACTCAAATAGCGTCTGGAAATGTGCAGATGACCCATGCAGCATCGTTTGGCACAACCTTTTTTTTTCCTAGTCAGACATCTTAACATTACAGTTAAAAACTCTAACGCAATTATGCGTTAGCAACTGTCAAAAGTTACAACGGTCTATTCACATCATCGTCTCTCATTGTCTTAAAATCACCGAACAAACACTTTGCAGACAGACACTGCAGCCTTGACCTGAAAAGATAAACATAAAACTGTTTACACTTCTTACAAATGTTATTTTTGGTGACAGCGGAGAATCAAAACAAAACTTAAGGCAAAAGGGGAGACGAAATCGAGCTCGAGATCAGAACGCCTGTCTTGACGTTCAATGCAAAAGAAGTGAAATGCTGGGGGGAGAGTGCAACTTCACTGACTGGAGTTCCAAAGTCAAGTAGAGAAAACAGCACAATAAAGAAAACAATTATGCATGAGAAAAGTCAAGCTGGCACAAACTGCTTCTCTTTGTATTTGTTAAAGACACGTATTAGTGGGCAATCTGACATTATTGCATGTGGACATTTTATTCAAAATGTGATGTTAGGCTCCCATTTAGCTCTTAAGACAAATGTTTAAATAAATGAGTTTATGTAATTCTTATACACAATTTAATTTAAAAAAAATGGCTGAAGTGATGGCTTTGAATGTCATGACGGGTTTAAGGTTACAATATTTTCTGGTTTCTTCTATGTTATCATTCTGAATTGTTTAGGAACAGAGAAGAGCTGAGTAAAAAAACAAAAGAAACATTTCAGAAGGTTTGAACTCAGTTTGTTACCTTTAATATGAATCAAATTGCAAATATACATGTGAATTCAATGCCAAATAATAACTTCACATACCTGAGAGTTTCATAAGCAGGTCGGTGGCGGTCTTGGTACTGATGTCAGGGCTGAAGAGGGAGGCGCTGGGACCACTGGGACCACTGGGACTGGATCTGACTCCTAGCCCCACACCTGGTAGATCCAAGGAATTTGCAATGCTGCCAGGACGGTCCCTGCACATGCTGAAGGGTGAGAGCATGGAGAGATCTCTTTCCTGCGGCTCCTCCTTGATGTGGATGTGATTGGAGGAGGCCTCAACCGGAGATGCCGTCTGCTGCTGAGCGTCCGGCTGCAGCGGGGACATTTCTGCCCCCCTCAGGTCCGCCGAGCCACTGTCGCCCATCAGGGAGCCTTCGCCCTCCGTGTCCGTGGTCAGCTCCTCCTTCACCTTGACTTCTGAGCGGGGGAAGTGCTGGTGGCAGCGCATGTGGAGCTTCAGGCTGAAGTGACGGGAGGAGGTGAAGGGGCAAAGTTCACACTGAAAGGTCTCGCCCCGGTCCTGGTGCTGATGTACCTGGAAAAAGGAGAACGGTCAAACTGGACTTACAGAATTTATGCAGTGTTTTTACTAAAAAAGCTCTGCTCCTTTCTGCTCGGCCACATTCAGAACTGTCTGACCACCTGCTTGCAGAGTTTGGGGGGAAAATGTGAAAAATATGACACGGACCTGGTCTAGCCGGACTCTTCCTGTCTTTGAGATGGCGATTTTTGACAGTTATAATAGGCCTGAAATAAAAATGATGTAACTGGGGATGAGAAATATTGCCTCACCTTCATATGGGACTTGAGATTGTCTTTGCGAGCGCAGCGAAAGGGACACAAGGGACACTGGTGGCTTTTCAAGCCTGTGTGGATGACCATGTGTCTCTTCCAGTAGCTCTTGCGTTTAATGACCAGTCCACACACAGGACACTGGAATGGCTTTCCACCATCCTCAGGGGAGCCTTGATGGTGCAGGAGAACATTGTTACTACTTACAGGAAACAATCAGTGAGCCTTAAAAGCAGGTATTTAAGTACACCGTTTCCCAAAATACACTTACTATATATGCCTTTCTAAATATAGACAACGTCATTGATCTGGAAACAACTACACGACAACTAATGGTTAAAAATATCAAGAAGGTATGCCATACTGAGGCAGGAGAACAATGGATTTGAAAACTCAAACCCTTGATTATTGTTTTTGGCTTCATATCCGGCATCCATTACTGTTTAATTGGTCTTATTAGAAGGAGGCATGATTGCATTACAAATTCTACAAGGGGCTGTCAGGACGGCTTCATAAGTATTCCGGTGCCGTTCCTTGAAAAACATCTGGTAATCAGTGTTTGGTGAAATTACTGCGCTCAGCCATTCATTGACCTAAGGTGTAAAACCTCGAGACTGCCTATTTGCAACAATAAACTGCCATCTGCGGCCCAACCTCTGAGCACTGCGCAGGATCACAACGCCAAAGTGACTTCAGCCTGGTTCAAGTTGAGCTCAGTAAAGCAGAACCAGAACAGAGGACAGGAAATGCACAGCGTAGGACCTTGATTTCCATGCTTTGAGTATGTTTTCCCCGTCACTACCGCCCTGTTTAGGAAAAACAGAAACAGCTCCTCTTTCTCATTCAAACTGCACAACAATACGGTGCACTTTTATAGTGGAAGAGGGGACAATAAAACGAGGCATGGCAGTCAATAATCAAGGTCACATTTTTTCGGTCCGGCGACCAAACAACTACCTGCGTTTTTACGGCGCGGTTCGACCTTGACGCTTCGAGGGTTAGAGCAGAACCCCTTTTTAACATGCAGATCACACAATATTACATCGACTGCCTCATCTGTCTGAAGTCAATTGGATCCAGCCATTTTAGATTTGGTGGGGTTGTGACACAAAGCCTCAAAAGTGCCCATCCATCTCCTTGAAAACATTCTGTTCCTCCAAATGCCTACTTAGTAAGAGTGTGCACTCTCTCAATCATTCCACCGTCCCGTGCAAAAGCCATATTTTTTTGTGTACCCTTGTTTGGGTTACACGTCTGTGCAGGAGTACACACTTAGGAAATATACTGCATGGCCCTTTGTGAGTTACTTGGAGGTGGTGCATGAGAGAGAGAGCAAAACAGTGTGTGTGTGTGTGTGTGTGTGTGTGTGTGTGTGTGTGTGTGTGTGTGTGTGTGTGTGTGTGTGTGTGTGTGTGTGTGTGTGTGTGTGTGTGTGTGTGTGCATCTGTATCCACTCAGTGGAAAGTATGATGTGTTTGGCCTCAAGTCTGCTGTACTGATCAGTGCAGAGGGCTCTGGTTAGTGGGGGTTGAAGCCAGGAGGAGGCTGCAAAGATGGATATGGACTCCAGGGCTCCCCACTGTGCAGAGTGCACACTGACAGCCCCCTTTTGGCAGCGCGCACATCCGAGCACAAACGGGCTGGTTTGGGAAGGCAGCGAGGTCTCAGCCTAAACCCCCCATTGAGCCTACAGACCTTTTCCCAGACTGGAAGGCCAGCCAGGGCCGTTTCCTCTCGACCACATTCTCTGCTGGGCTGACAGTTAAGCTATGGCAAAGCTCCACGCTACTTCAGCGCCAGTAAAGTGAGAAGTAAACCATTGCAAGACTGGAGAAAACATGTCAGCAAAACTGTGCCTTTTCTGACAGGATTTTAGCGATGGGTGAAAGAACCAAAAAAACAAGCACGCAAGCACAACAAAGAGACTTTTGTTTGTCGCAGTTGCCAATCCGCTGGAAAAATTCACTTTCGTTTTATCAGCAGTAAGAATTAACATGCATTTAATGATTGTTCCTTTCGAATTTCGGATTCAGAGTTTTAATGCTATTATCAACAAAAGGTGCTCTGCTAATCTGCTAGCATACACTGTGTAATGAAGGAAACACAAGCATTGTGCTACAGGTTCTTTGCATCAGGACTAATCATACAGTGAGAGTTTTATTATTTAGCTTTACCCGTCTGGCTGTTGGGTTTGCCTCTGGCCTTTGGAGTTGAGGGCAGTAGCAGTTCTAGGTTCGGGGTGGGGGTCGATGGTGTGGGGGCCTTCTGGTTTTTCTCCAGTAGGGGCTTTACATCCTCTTGGAGGACAGCGGCAGTTGCCAGAGAGGGACCATCCTTTTTCTCTGCCAGAAGGTTACCAGCTGCCCTGGCCGCCACCTCTTTGAGCAAGGCAGCAGAGGAGGTCATCGACACGAGCGAGAGAAAAGAACTGGCGGAGGCTTGGTGGTCGGTAGCAGCGGTGGAGGTGGATGAGGCCTGGCTCCTCTCGCTGACTTTCTTGGAGAGCGCAGCAAGGGTAGAGCTAGCCGACTGCGGGCTAAACGGAGAGTTAAAGGCATCGAAGCGCACCACGTCATCGCCTCGACCCCCTCCTCCGAGGGCAGACACCCCTGACGAGGCGGAGGTCGACGAGGACGAGGACGTGGTCGAGGAGACCACGGCGTTCTTGTCTTGAAGCACAGCGTTTGCTGCTGCTTTTAATTTCTGGATTGCAGAGTCCGGGGACAGGCTGGAGCCGCAGGGGGTGGAGCAACTGACCGGTGGCCACTTATCTGCAACGCCTGCCCATACGAAGCCACCGCCGTTGCTAGTGGTGACCGAGGTAAAGGGGTCCAGGGGCTCTTGCTTAATGTTGGTGATTGAGGGTGCCAAGGAGGCCGGTGATGCCGAGCCGCTGTTGTTGTTGGCCAGCTTTCGAGCAAGAGCACTTAACTGCTGAGCGTGGTGGGAAGATGGCGAGAGGGTCAAAGGCGGGGCTAAACCTATTGGAGGAGACTCGACTCCTGCACTTCCCCTGGATGATCTGCTCAAAGGATTCCCAGTGTCAAGTTTTAGCGAGCCAGCCTCTAGGAGGCGCCGCAGGTTGCTGCTGAGGGGTTTCCCCAGGGCACGGGATGCTTCTTCGCCATAGAGTGACGAGACTACAGAAGAAAGAGTGTCCTGGGCCGTAACTGCGCCTCCATCAAGTCCAAGAAGTTCCAAAGAGGCACGATGGACGGGTGTGGGGCAGCCCAAGGAGCCCTCCCCTCCACAGGTATCTGTGTCTGCAGAGCCAGCACTGACCCCGGGGCGATCTTCAGGAGAGGAGCCCCTGGGCAGGAGGAGCTCATCCTGGGTGTCGCCATATGACGATGACTCCGAGCGGGTGTCAGAAGCATTCCCAAACCAGCCTTCCTCCTCCACGGGACCGTCGTCAGGCCCTCCTTCTTCATTGCTGTCCAGATCTGGAAGAGATGAACAACCCTTAAGAACGCTGAAACAAACACTGTTCATTTAAGCATCGTTAAAAGAAATTAGCACTATTTCTCACTCAGAGGTGAACAGATCTATGTGAATCTATTGTTTACCGCTGCAGCGTTATCAGGACAATAATAGTACATTTTCCCATTCTCGCTTCTCTGACACTGCAGCGCATTTAGCGAGCCGTAGCACATGGACTCCATGCTGAGATCGTCATTTGCAATACTTAACACGGATGCTTTTTCTCCCAAATCACAGAAAACTCTTTTGCAATATAATGCCAGCTTTCCTCAGGGTGCACCAAGATGTTTGAGTAATTTAGATATTCCTGTCCTTTTTTAACCATATTTTTCCCACAATTGCTCTGGAAGAGCCTAGTAAAGGGGTTACCATGACAACGGGTCCTTCTGGGAGGCTAGACAGCAAAGATTAGGGTAATGGAGGTTACAGAACTAGATTAATATTCATGAGCCTGCAGATACCACCGGGGAGCCAATAAGGATAGGGTTAAGGTCACCAAGGGTCATTAATATACACTTCATGTATCAATATTCATAAGCAAAACATTACAGCTTGCCAGACAAGGGCGAACAAAGAAAAGCGAATATTCCTAATACATATTAACAAACCTCCATAAGAATATGTCAAAAGTAGCAAGCCTGGGTAAAGCAAAATGTCAAAACTGACTGCCCCCTCCTACTTTATTGTATGCAATCTTGTGAAATATCCAAGAAAAAAAAAGATATTTCACAAAAACACACAATGCAATGTGAGAATTATTACAAAAGGTCTCCCACAAAACATACATTCACAAAGACCAACAGCCTGTCTTCACCCTCATGACCCAAGCCTGGTGGGCCTGTTCTGTTTACAGGCAAAGGCAAAACGGTTGCCATGGCAACCCCATCCGACAACCTGTTGGCATCATTAGAGTTGGCTGACATCTGGTCAGCCCTGGTCCACAAAGGTGACCACGAGCACGTCTTACTCTCCGAGTGCCGCCCTCTTGATGGAACACACATCAAACAGGGTTCACACACATTCGTGTCTTCTCTATGTTCCCTGTAGTCCTTTAAAAACAAAAAAAAACAAAAAAAAACCTTTCACGTGTCAAAAATCAGCACAAAGGCTTCTATTGTTATATGCCCCCGTGTCCTTTGCAGGAGGTCTGTGAACTCAAAACTTAATTAAAAACACAATAGATTATGTAAAATACTGATGACACAAAGACAATAAATGACCCTTTTCATTCTGTTGTGAAGGTGAATGAAAATGCCGTAATACATTGATTATGAACCAATTTCCCATGCTCCTTGAAGCCATTTTGCCACCTGAGGAGGGTTAACAGGAAAGAAAGCGAGGAAGACAGGGAAAGAGCCAGTGAGTCATGCGGGGCAGGGCTTGACCCATTTCCATGTGACATGCAAAAAGCAGCAAGAGCCACTAATGGCCGTAATGTAGTTAGAGGGAAATCACTAGATTGCTGACCCAAGGTCTGGGCTTTGAGGCTGACCTCTCTTGTAACCAAGGTTCGCTCTTAAACCTCGGGGTAAGGTGCAACGGGGCGCAACACTACACCACGAGGCTTTCGCAGGAGTGCTACAGTGCACTGATGCACTCCACTGCTGTGGCTTTGTGTGTCACAGGCGAACAAACCCGGAGGCGGAATGACATTTTACAAGGTCGTGGTCTTCAGCCCAGGCTCTACGGGGCCTACATCTGAGCTGTGTGCTCACTGCAGCATGTCCACCGCACGTATGGTTTTAAACACATGCACTATTTTCTTTCAAGTGCGCCACCAAGGATGTGATTTCATGCTGGAGTCCAACCCGACAAGCATTCAACTACTTATGCCTTCTGCGCAGTGGCTAGCTCAGCAACAGCGACTGCGACACCCTCTCACCGCCACCACACCCCCCCCCCCCC
>BJFM01000511.1:30980-48536 GCA_016586285.1 Arothron firmamentum | reverse complement strand
GTGTGTGTGTGTGTGTGTGTGTGTGTGTGTGTGTGTGTGTGTGTGTGTGTGCACGCGCGTGTGCGTTTGGCATACATGCGAGTGCGGCACAAGAGTCAGCCAGATTTTAACGTCACACAAAACAGTGAAGAGCGAGGCCACGTCAGTGAAGGTAGGTCAGGGGGTCAGCCACCCCATGACTTGTGTAAGGCTGCTGACTAATGTCTCACTCTTACTTGCACATGCATGCGCGCATGCAAACACACACTCCTGCACGCACAGACACAGAGCTATTCTGTGACTTAGCCAGGCATGAAAATTGGCCTCAATGACCCCAAGCCTGACCACGGTATGAGGAGTGGGGAGAAGACGGGAAGGCTGAGGAAGGAAGGAAGGGATAAATGGAGGGATAGTTAAGGGAGGGGTTGACTTGACTGAGCTGGAAAGAAGAGGAGGCCATTAGCCGATTAAGGCTGGCCGGGGTGCATCGATACTGTGCTGATGTCAAAATGAGAGTCATGCCCATGAGCCAATATAGCAAAGAGAGTGAGAGAGGCTGTGAAAGAGGGAGCACAAGCTTGAGAGAGGTAATGTAGGTCGGCAGATCTCAAAGGCTGCACCGACCACGCAGCTATAATACAAGACAGTCTCAACATTGTGGGACGAGTATAGCGTAGCGCTAAAATGATTAGGCTGGGCCGTCCCGCTGCGTGCTGCGTCCGCGTGTCACAGGCAGACCAGGGTATCAGGACATAGGAAGGCAGCAGTATGCGTTTAGCAAGGAAGGAGCAATGGTGGTAATTAAGTTTTCGGCTGGACCCTGACGGGGGTTGCCGCAGCCACGGGCCATGCTAATGAGCGCACACGGTGGTGGTCAGGGCTGCCTTGTTAGTGTCTGCTGGACAATATGGTTAGAGAGACGCTCAGACAGACTCATGTCTCTGCAAATGTCTGACAGTTCTCCTGAGGAGGAAAGTGATTCCATTAATGGACACGCTGGATCTAGATCACTACCACTACACTACACTTTTTCATTATCTCTCACTTCCTTGATCTCCTTCACGCCAACTTTTTTCATCTGGTATTACGGGTCTCATCCTCCTTTTTGCTATTACTCCCATCTTCCAGGAATGTAAATCTTAAAATAAATAAGACACAGATAAATAAAGTCTTGATCAAGTACACAAAACCCCCATAAATAATATATATGGCATCAGTCTGTTAAACTGCTGCTTTTGTAATATCAACTTAACTACCAAAGTATGTACGTTATTTCCATTTTTTGGAGGCTGATGAAGCAAGTCGTCAATCACAGGTGATCACACATGGGGAAACTTCTTTTTAAATGTTTAAAACGTGTTGCTGTGGCTCCAGCGTTGGGAGGTCACGTCGCTTTAAAAGCCTGCCCTAAATAAAGACTCTTTTAGCTATACTGTACTTTTTCATACCTTGCATAAAAGTACACATGTGCACTCAATTATGTGGTAGCTGTGAAGGCCAACTGTCAAACACTGCCCTCGTCATTATTTATGTTGTTTTGATGGTGCTTTCAAACATGAAAACCTACATTTTCCAAGTCCCCCCTCCCTTCTGCTGATAATGTGTCACAAAGACAAAAGGAGTCCATCCTCTAGCTGGATTCTGAGGTGAGATGATATTCTCACAGGGGATCAGGGTTCAGGCAGCGTGGCTATATATATAATGCTGGTTGAGTCGTATTGAAATGTAGTGCAAATTACCATCTGTGTATTTTCAGCCATGGCCTTCGTGGTTTGTGGGTACTTTGGGCAGTATGCCAGAGGTGAAACGGGAAGGAGAAGCGTTCCTTGAAAAGAATGAGCCAACCTAGAGCCCCAGACCTCAGAAACACCTTTTGGCAGATGAAGTGCACTTTGCTCTCAGTTTATTTTTCTCTGACATTTTAACATCTTACATTTAATAATAATAATAATAATTTAAAAAAAAGCAGCAACTTGTTTATAACCTCATGCGTCATCGAGGCGATGGATCTGAAGGCAGTAGTTGTGCAACGGGAGGTGGTGCATGCATTGTATCGACATAAGAATGGTTGTGATGAGACAGCAACAGATTAGTGATTTCAGCTATGTTTCCGCTAAGCAGCAGTAAAGCATGGTGGAGTATGGTTGGGCTGGCACACTTTCATGTGGATTGTGTTTCCAAATGCAATCCAAACACTGAACTGTAGCCCTGAAACAAACACGTGCGCTGTATAAGGGCTCACATTCAAACTACCATTTAGCAGGGATGTGCAGCACGGTGAAAAGGCTATGAACTATTTGGAGTGAATTTATGTCAATATTATACTGCACATGCAACAACTGCCTGAAGAAACGTGACTATAGTGCAAGGGCATTAAAGAAAAAGCTTGCTCGAGTACCTAATTGGGGAGGAATACAACTCTGTATTGTACAAGAACAGTGTGTAGTTCCACACCAAGGGTATGTCACCAAATGATTAGCGGTATGATTTCAGCAATCATCTACATCCCATGCTTCAAGCAAACGGCATGACCCAGCTAATTACACTAATTGGCAATGAAAATGGAGCAATCTGTCTGGTCACAGTCCCAAATAGAGAATAAAAAAAAATGTTTGAAATATCTTCAAGACGAGCAAAACTCAAATCTCACTGTAGGAATCCTCATTTCAACCGAGTGACAGAGGGCAGCGGCTGTCTAATTACTGAAGCATACAATCAAAAGATTTCTTAATGTCACATTTGTGTCATTTTTGTCTTCGTCAGAACTGAAAATCAAAGCGGCACTTTGTCACTCTACCTCCTTCACAAAAGCAAATATGCACGCTGTTGATAAATGGAAAGACTGCAAATACCACATCCTTAGAAAAACAAAGTACGAAGTAAAGGCCATCAGAGTTAATGGTCTGTCTAATATATCAGCCATTTGATGGTGGCTAAAACTGCCATAAGACGCACGACAACAACCATTGCAGTAATATGCAAGCAAAAAGAAGATTCTTCAAATTCACAAGGACTTCATTTCGGCTTTATAAAGGAATACTTGCAGCGTCAGATGTGGGAAAATGCATCATTGCTAACATCATTCCAGCAGCCCCGATAAAAATAGTGCTCGTGTCAAAACAGATGTTTCAACATTTTCATACATATATTATCTATCTATCTATCTATCTATCTATATACACATACACACACATATACATACATACATATATATATATACACATACACACACACACACGGGGTCTGTACTTTGCTAACCTGCTCCTCAGAAGCTCAAGCTAAAGATAAAGGTGTTTTACAGAACAACCACTGACCGAACAATAAAGAGGAAGTGTATCCCGTCTTTAGTAGGAGACCCGAGTTATGGTGGCTGGGTCATGAGGTTCTCTGTCGGGGAAGGATTTCATTTTACCATCATGCTGCACTGATTGAGGATGTTGAATCAGCGTTGGGCTCAGATGAAACGAGATCAATATGACTGAATGTACAGCTTTAGTGTATCAGCACAGAAGAATGGAACCATGCCAAAATGTAAATGAAAAATTCAACAGAGTGCTCACTGAAGACCATCCAAACAGGCTGGTGTGGAGCACGAGTTGCTCAGACGTGGCGTTGTCTGTGACAGCCCTTAAAACTAAACAGACACCAGAAATCCATACATTTAAAAGTAGGAGGAAATGCAAACATGGGCTGTACCCAAAGTGCATGAGGAGAAGAGGAGAATATATAACTCCAGTAGTTTATATGTTTGAGGGAAGAAATGCCTCGCACAGTGCTGACAACTATTGGTAACAAGGGGTGCTTGTCAATGCCCCGTTCGGCTCCACCGCAACAGGTCAGCCACTGTGGGCCTCATCGCGGCCATACATTGCCCAGCAAGCCTCACTGAGGCTGAATAAAGGAGAAACACTACAAGCTAGTAAGACCTAATATCTACAGATCAGCAATACACAGACTGTCTGAAAACACAACCATCAAAAAAAATTAAATAATATTTTCACAGCTTTAAATGTCAACGGTTAAATGCAAGATGTAGTGTCCTCAATGTCATTCAAGGTTATCAGATCATCAAGCAATTAACAAATATCCACACATTTACAAAATTTGTTGCGATTTACGTCGCAAAAAATTGATGTCATTAACAGAAAGTGTCAATTATTTACAAGGCTAAATCACATAATGTGCATGAACTGATGTGCTGGTGTTCAATTAACAGGCTGACATGGTTTGAAAAATTTCTTCAAATAAAGATGTCAAATGATTTAAAGTTCTAATCAGAGTTGCTTTGGATTATAACTAATCACATATCAAAAATGTGCCTGATAAATTCCAATTTTTGTATGCAAGGTTGTGGTATTAAAAACAAAACTACAAAAGAGAATACACACATTTAGCCAGGTGTTGCTACAGAACTTAGAGTCCCGACTGCCCAACGACACAACATGAATGAAGTGACACAGGACATGATGAAGTTAAGCAAGAAATACATAAATTCCCGTAAAAAAGTAAATACAGTAATTACACAAACTCATTGGAACCAACCTAGTCCTTCAATAACTGACTGACACATAGAAGTTAAACACCTCTGCACACACACACTGTGTGCTTCTTAACATAACCACTCCAGCATTTCGCTTTGGTTGTTTAACAGTGAGTGTACACAATCCAGAAGAACATTGATAACCAATTTATACAGTGCTCTTTTTATACAAGGAAAGTAATTAACAAGTGCCTTCCGGTCAACTAATCAAAGCCACCCCCCCCCCCCCCCTCGTCTTCACTTTAATTAAGCAAAAACATGAATATTAATGCACATCTATTTTTTAGATCTACACACCTCCTGACATGAAAGTAAGATGCTGTAATCTTTTTTCCGGCGATGAAATAACATCACTTAACCAAGATGTGAATGTTGCACTCGCGACGTTCTCGAGCAGAGAGGGTAATCTTTGGAACAGGCGGAGTACAGTTTTTCTGGCACGTGACGCTCCTCACAAAGGTGACTGCGTCTCTGAGGGAAAGAAGTGAGAGAGTAGGAGGGTGCAAGGTAGGAGTGTGTGTGTGCAGCGTCCATGCATTGTTTGGAGATCGCCCTGCTGGCGAACCGGACACTTGAATCTAAGGCTCTAATGCAAGACCTGGTGGGATGTGTTGTTGGACGGGAGGTAATTCCATAAGAACACTGGTGCATGGAAGCTGGGTATAGAGAGATTTAGGCAGCGAGATGTGCTGAATGGATTGCCAGGGAGAATAAGAGGAGAGGAGGAAGAAAGAGGGAGAGAATCTCCAGAGCTGCAGGGAGGTGGGGAAGATGCCTTTATTTATGGTGGTATTGCTTTGACAGCTGTTTGGCAGAGGCGCCCAAGGCAGTGTCTGCTTGAATTTTAGCCTGTCACTTAGGACAGGGACACTAATCAGCATTGGTCCCGGTTCCTACCCCAGGAAAGGGGGAGCACTTTCAGGCAATTATTGAGAAAAAAAAAAAAAAAAGAAATAGACTGCGCAAGAGAGGGAGAAGAATTGCTGTGGCACAGCAGGAAATGCTAACCGCTAACCTCATTTACATGCAGGTCCAGGGCGAATGGAGGGGGGGAGCTTATTCCGTTTCCAATCTCCATGTTAAATGCTGGCCAGGGCAGCTGATGGGAATGAGAGGCATTGTTCGCCCCATGCTGTTCGTTCCCACCCTGCCACAATACCTGTCTCGCCTGCTTTAAAGGTATAAAAACAGACATTATCTCAATGATTTCAACCTCAATGCGAAATTCATATGTATCTGACATGGGATGAATGTGGCTGTTTTCATTGTGTGGACTGTGTAGCAGAGCCCTCACAGGTCTATCCGCTCTGTCATAACCAGGTTATGACCCGAGGCTGCCGCATTCAAAGCCATCCTTCACCCACTGAGTCTGTTCTGTGGCATAATGATTGCTATGACAACCATCACTTAAAGCCACGGGTAGGTGGAGGAGAGATGTCAGCTTCTCGTCTACTCCTCTGATGATCTCATTTCTGGCTGGCAGGTACAACAAGGTCAAAGCACCCAAACTGGCAAAGTGGTTGTCGGCTACATGCAAATGACAAAAACCCCGTTTCCAAACAATTACACTGGCCTGTCTGAACCCACACAGGCTGAGCTTCTGAGAACAAGGTGGGGGGATGAAACAAAAGAAATAAAAATCTGAGGAGCGAGAGAAAATGAGACAGAGGGAGGGATGGCGGTCTTTGGCCGGCCATGAGCACAAAGTCTGGCTGTGCGTGCCAAATGAGGTTTTTAAACGGTTTTTCTGGGAGGATTTGTGCTAATCTAGAAAACCTTCTGGAGGAAGTGCAAATACATCTGCCGTTGACCACTCCCCTGTAGAGTACAGGGGATTAATAACATGGCAATCTGAACTAACATGGCCCACGCTCAAAACACTCATGGGCAGCCGAGCATACGGGCAATCACGGGCTCAGACGCACCACTGAGCCCTTTTTAGCACAGGCCGCGACCCAAATCCAGTCATTCATGGTCAAACTCAGATTTAACCAGCCTGGTTTGCTTCTATAGTTGTAATCCTAATAATTTACCACTCACAATGGAATACGAAGAGATCACCTGCAACTCAACGCTGACAATGTCTTTCTCTGAGGTGACGTCATAAGAAAAACTTCTTCAGGCGCTTGTCCCACAGCCAAACCCTTCCACTCTCCTTTCAGAAATGATATATCATCTCCCCAAAGAGCTGTCATGGCCCTACGGTCATACTGTTCTGTAGTTCTAAGAGCCCCTTCCTTCGTTCCACTTTTAATCTCCCAATAAAACTGATCCTACAGACAGAAGAAGATGCAGACGCACAGCTGTGGGGCTGGCCAGGCAGACATTAGCCCGGGGCATGCTCTTTACCGTCTGAAGGCGCAATGTGAAAACTCTTCCACACCAAGAGGAGAAGTGCACTGACTGGTGCACTAAAGGCTAACTGGAGCCAGACTGTGCTTCTGAAGGAATAGCTGTTTGCATGTGTGTGCACAAGAGGCCTCCTGCCCTCCTCTACCCACACAGGAAGTGAGGTCATCTCATAGCGCTGCAGAATGCATTCACTGAGGGTGACAAAGATCGTGCTGGCCAAAAGCCTTTCTGAGCCCCCTGGCAAATGCAGACGGCAAAACTAGGACATAAGCCCGACTTCCACCTTTGGAAAAGACATCTTTATTGTTGATAAACCCTGTGCTGAATCACGATTGAAGGAAACGTGAGAAGGGAAGAACCGAAGTAAAAATGGCCAACTGTAATCCTGAAGTGCAGAACTTGCAATGGCGCAAACTTTTTAAAATAGCTGCTTGTTTAGGATTTAGCACATCTTTGTCTTCCAGCCCAGTGGTAATGGCACGTCTAAGACCACTCATATGTTTGTTATATCCAAGCAATGTAATTTTTAGTGTCTTTTAGTGTCTGCTCGTGAAACGCAAGTCCAACAATAAATCACATCCCTGTTTAGAGCGGACGTCTGGCACGACCGGCCGACTTCAGCTCCACAGACCACCTCCTCCTCCTCCTCCTCCTCCACTGCCGCCTCCTCTCCTCTCATGCTCTCCATCCCTCATGCCTGTTAAAGGCTTGTCCTGCAGGGCCTGGATACACTTGTGTGGTACAACAACAGAGAAACCGCCCAAAGCTCTTAACAGCTCTTCCTCTTCACTTCCTCCCTCCCTCCATCTCTGCCGCTACCACCACCAGCAGCTCCTCTCTGCCTCTCCGCTCCGCTCTGTCTTTCCCAGCTGCACCGGCGAGCTGTTCTGTATGAACTGCTGCCAGCTGAAAGCCTGCTACTCCTGTGAGATTGCTATTACTCAGTGCAAGCAGGGCTGTGTGTAGCCAAAGGGCTGCTCTCCGAGCTGTAGATCTCCATGTTGTGACTTGTCAACACGGGAAAAATCGTTACTGAGGCTGAGGCACTTCCACTCGACACAGAGGGGGTCTGATTGAGACCGGCCAGACAGCCAGGTACTGTACTAGAAGGTATTAGGACCAAGATCAGGACAAAGTCTGTGAACCTATTTTGGGCTGAAGAGAATCCCCCTACTTCTAAAAGAAATAATAAATGAAACGTGCAGCTATAATAAGTATTTCCACAACAAGCAGCTTTTTAAACCACCAACACTATTAACTCCACCAACCACCAGTTAACACGACCAACGCCAGAGGAGCGGAAGCATCACAAGAAGATACACAACTCACTTGATGTGGAACCATTAAATACAATATCAGCACATTCCTAGCAATGATCAAAATTAGTCACTTTATTACCGCTTTGAAATAAAAAAACAGCTTTTTTTCAGGCGACATCCACTCTCTGTGACACATATCATCCATCACCAGTCAGCATCTGCCTTCCTGTTATTTTTGCACAACTTTCAGTTGTTAGATTTAAGAAAAACTGCTCAGAGTTCCAGAGAATCTTTTGTAAAAGTATCTTGACTGAAAGTGGGATTTTAGCGCTGAAGAAGAAGCATCATCAGTCAGGAAGCAGTGAACCCTTGAGTACTTCTGAAGCTGTAAGGGGCAGCAAATAAACAATCACGTTCACGTGCACGCTCGATCCAGCATTAAAGGCTGTCCTGGTGGCGTGTCGAAGGGATTAGTGACCGATATCAGAACGCACTTGCTGAATTTCATTTTTCCATCAACCATTGTCCTCAATGGGGTCACAGCAGGATTGGAGTCCATCGGGGGGGGGGGGGCAACATGCAACTACTCAGAAAAATGGCATAAATCTAAACTTCTTAAACAAGTATTTGTGTGTTTAACTGACAAAAACAGTCATCTCTTCTTCCAGTATCTTCTTTTTATTCCACAGTCAGGAGCAGCTTTCTGCAGAAGCAGATGAGCGCTCTGTCAGCTGGAGTCACTGACTACACACTGAAGCCTTGATCTCTTTTTCAAACTGTCTTTGCAAGTACTTGGTTTTATAATTGACAAAACTTGATATTATGGTTTGTTCTGCTGCAGAATTACCCAAATCGACGGAAAATTTTCCTAAAGACTTTTCTGAATGAAGTATTGATCTCAACTGTCTCTGGTGGTAGTGAGAAGATGGTTGAGAAAAAGCTTTTAGAAGGCTGATTGTTAGGCAACTGCAATCTGTCGTTGAGATACTGACTGTTCAGAAATTGGATTAATCAACTATCACCCAATGATGTCATTTCTCAACTTTCTCATGCCTTTAATTCATCTGGAAAATCAAACCGGTAATGAATATTCACTGATAAACCCAACCCCCCCCAACTTCAGGTGGAGTGCAAATTTATGTGATGCCAAGAGCGAAATGGAAACCTCTCATTTTCTTTTCCCTTTATTTCCTCTTAAACCAATGTTTTTAAGTCCCAGCCCCACCAAGGTCATTATAATCATAGCCAGTGGAAGGGAGCCAGTGACCCGCCATTACTGCGAGGAGGAGAGCCACCCAGACTGTCAGCTATTGGTTGGTATTAAAAGAACCACCAATCTGAACAGAAAGGTTTAAAATCTCATCAAATCAAATTTCATATGGTGTTAATCACAGAAGTAGAAGTGGAATGCAAACATTTCTCAAGTAAACCCAAGATTGGATTATGATATTGATTAGTAGTCAGTTGGCCAGTATTTTACTTACCCTCCTGACTTAAACAGCCAGGGAGACTGACGTGTGGTTGAAAATAGCTCGGTGACCTCTTAAATTTGAGGTCATCATATTTTTTGATGTAGAACTAGCAGAACCATTTGCTGAGAATGTCGATCCTTTCTCAAAGTCCAACACATGAAATTTGAAATCCCAGCCTAAGCAAAACGTGACCTCTGCACGGTCGAACTTAGGAGTGTGTAACAAGGCAGCCGCATTACACAAGCAACAATGGCACAAGGTCAGGAAGAATGGCACTTTTCATTGTGACGCTAAAGGTCATGTTTACTTGTCAAAGTGAAGGCGCCATACTGTACAGTGACCTCTATAACAGGCTTACGTACCCACAGAGACACACAAACAGACATAAACACACACGGTTTGTTCACTTTGCATGCGTGCGTGTCCGGCATGCACACTTAAAGACTAGTTTTCTTTGAGAAACGGCACCACGGAGAGCAGGACAGCGCACGTAAAACATAGATCTCGGCAAGAGCTGAAATAAAGCACCTCGAGCGCGGAGGCCGCTGAATTAGCCTGGCCTTCTCCGCCACAGATGAAGAGATTTGGGGCTCTATATTCCGCCTGTTGGCTGGCACACCACTAGGGTGTTGTTTCCTGAATAATGAAAACACACAAACTGACAGCGGATGGCACGGGGGTGACACTTCAATTCTGGAGTGGGAAGATCCAAAACAAAGCGCAAAAGAGCTTCTGACAAATTCATACTTTTCTGTGACAGTTTGTTGACTGAAGAGGGGAGCAACTCCAGCGTCAGAAAAGAGGGCTCTCATGTAACGCAGGAACACAACAGCGTTTCCAAACTGCGCCTACGGGGGATTACAGGAAGTCAGATGCGTGTTTGGGATGGGTAGCATTGCTGCAGACAATTTTAAACACCCAAACCATCACAAAAAAGGTTGTTTACAGTAAATAAAGTCATAGGCAGCATTTGTTTCCCATAAGTGTTGTTTTAAGGAGAGAGAAACTGTATAATAGCAACCACAGTGTTATTTGCATGAACAGTTTGCCTGCATTCAAATTAATATTTCCTCACAGAACAACTTCTTGAGCACAGGAAGATAATTAAATTACATTTGTAAACACTTTAATGAATATATTACATTTTACCTGCAACAACCACTTGTTTTACATCAACAGAGTGCTTTAAAAATCTATCCCCCAATATGTGGAGAAATATTCCCCCTCTCTGAAAAGCTGATCAGGCATAAAATCTAATCACAGGTCATAAAATCGATTTCTAACTGGTTATGTTTTTTGACTTCTTATCAAAGAGGAACACGCATAACCTAATAATGTGCATGTGTCTCTGCTAATAAGGTGACTGGCATTTTAAAGCCGTACACAATGAGTCATTCCGAACAGCCAAGACAAGACGCTCAGACACCGCATACTCTTAATCTCATCATGGACGAGCATGCAAACACAGGAACGCGTCTTCAGATTCCAGAAAAAGCTGCCAAAACAACCGCCTAATTTATTTTATGGTTCCTTTGTCTGCACGCTTTGTAGACTTCACAAGTAGTAGATGCTTGTTGTTCACAAGGGAGATGTGTTTGCTGCGCCTAAAATCAGGATCTGGTATGCAACAAAATGGGTAAAAGCTTAAAGAATGTTACCTTCAGCTGTCGATCAAAACCTTGTTTCAGCGTGCACTCAAACATGTGCGTGACACACTCTTTGTACAACGTACACCCAGGTCACACTCGCTCACACACAAACAACTGCAATTTCCCAAGTTCAACCATAGGTCAAATAACTGAGCAGTTCAATTGTGCAGACCACCAATAAAACCATAACAGCATGTTAAAGGAATCACTGATCTGCACGTTATTCACTGACACACTGGTGATCTTGGGGGGGGGAAAAAAACACACACACACACACACACAACTTCTGGTGGTGCGATTTATGCACAACAGCTGGCACAGGCTGACATTTAAGAAATGATGAAGACAGTGTGGTGAGACAAATGTGCCGCCTTTCAGATGTGCACCGTGCTTGCATTCCAATGACTAACTGGGCCGCCCGCTTACGCAGAGACCATCAAGTGCAAAAGATGTCACCCTCGGTGAGTCCTTTAATGATGCTTGTCCCTGATCCTCTAGTGGCCGGGGTGCGCCACTGCACCTTTTCATTATCTGGACTGATAAAGGCACAATACCAACATCCAAGACACCGTGGGTCATATGTGCAAACGTGCAAACCGGGCGTCCGCCTCCATCGCGTCCACGGGGAGCACACCGGGCTTGTGTCGCCGTGTAGCCCCCGTTCCAGCCACCGTGGCGGAGCACAACGGTCGTTTCCCTTTTCCGACCGCGTTTATTGATCGTAGTCTGTCTGCAATGAATGGCTGCAAAGCGAAGGGGGGGGGAAAACCCTGAACTTCAGGTGACCGACCATGGCTGGGAGGGGTAGGAAAAAATGACATAGAATGGCTTTAGAGGGGGGGAATTAAACCTTTTCTCACTTTCTGAAGTCGATGCTTGCACGGCGCCAAACATACTCAGTTCCGCGTCCGGGGAAGCCAAACTATGAGGCTAAAGTTGGACGTTTATTGCCGAGGAAATGAAGTTTACCGAGCGTTGCTTGGATAGCGCTGTTGCTAACTAGGAACGCCGGAGTACGGGGGTAGCCAGACTCTGGCTCGTCTGATCCGACTGACCCTTCATTTTATTGCGGCCAGACTCTCAGTTCCTCCCCCTTTCTACCCGAAAAGCCACCTAGCAGCGGCGAGCACACTACCGAAAACGCTGCGCCGTCTGTCCCTGACACACAACCGACACATATGCCGACTGACCGCAACCTTTAGCGGCGACGGACCTTTATCGATTATACTCTTAATAAAGCCACGTATCATTTATCCACTCAACGCCTGGCTAACGTTCCCCATCGCCTACAACATGGCTGCCTCGCTCGGATCCTAAAAGGGAGAAATAACCTACGCCGAGTCTTTTGTCTGTTTCACCTCTTTAACCCTAAACTACTGCGCAAAACACACGGGGAGCCGTTAAAATCGAGCAAATCGAGCGAAGGACTTACGTGAAGGCAGGCGCTTGGGTTGCTCCTGCTTCCTCCTTGGCATTTTCCCCCGTTTTTAATCACATTCTCGTCCTTGTTTGGGGATAAGAAGAAAAAAGGTTTTTCCCCATTGAGACCGGAGGCGCCAGTGATGGCAGGGACTCGGTCGTGCACCTGGCTTTGCTCGGTTTTTAAAGTGTATTGTCGGGGAAAGGGAACACAGGCGGAGGAGGTGCCGCTGTTGTTGTTGCCGTGTCTTGACTATGGCTGCTCTCGGTGCAAGTGTGTCTCCGAGCCCCTAACTAACACTAATGCAGGGATCAAAGGGCAGCAACAGCAGAGCAGGCGCGCGCGCGCACACACACACACACACACACACACACACACATACACACACACACGTTCACACACACACACACACACACACACATTCACGCTCGCTCGCTCACTCACTCACTCACACACGCACACATTCACACGCTCTCTCTTTCCCTCACACACGCGCGCGCGCGCTCACGCGCACACTACCGACACGCGCCGACGCGCACGCACGCATCCGAGGAGCTCGCCCCCGAGAGCAGCGTACGGACAAGGTGCCCCCAAAGCTTTCAGGGTGTATTACTGAAAAGAAAACGCAGGCGGAGGTGGAGGAGGGGTGGTTTCATTTAGCAGAGAGATCGCCCCGATGGACTCGGATTACGATTAGGGAATCTGTTTAATTTCCTCCGAAAGCAATAAAAAGTGAAAGACGGCGAACATTTGCGAGCAGGGTTCGGGCATGAAACGCACATGATTTCAGAGAGCGGGGGGAAGACGCACCTCAAGCCCTCACCTGGCGTCCCAAGATCAGCTATTCCCCTTTAATCCCGTTTGTGATGAGAAATGACAGGTTTGAAAAGATCTGTTGCCGCAAATTTCCGAATTAAATTAATTCTGATGGGCAGCAAATGATCATTTGGACGCTTTTACTACACATCACACGATTATTGTGTTATTACCTGTAATCACGTCATCCTTTAAAGTAAATATGAATGAAAGAGTTCAGTAAAAGTCACATGTTAAGAGGTGTTGTTGACACAAGAACCTGCACTGACAAATATATTCTCATTAGTCCTCATATTTGCCTCACACATGTGAGCTTGTCTCATTTCAAACAAAAATAAATGTGTCTATTCAAAGAATAGCAGGAAAATGGGTCTGGTGTGTGGGGGCCATTGAGCCAGGTTGGGGGGACATAAGTGTCAGTGTCAGGAAGACGTCCAGCAATTGCCCGACTTCACACAGTCATCTCCCCGGCAAAGTTGAGCGAGCGGCGCTGGCCGGAGCTGAGTCCTCCTCCCTCTCAGCTGGGTGTTGGGGCTCTTTCACAGCGCAGGCTGTCCCCCCCCGCTCCCCGCTGTTGGACTCCTCCAGGCTGCGTTCTGTTGGCCTGCCGCGTTCTTTCACACCTCAGCCGCGTGTGAGCAGAGCTGTGTCTCCATCCTTCCATCCCTCCTTCCTCCAGTCCTCCTCCTGCCATGCGTTCCCAGCCACCCACCCACCCCCCAGTGGAGGCGCAGGAGGCTCGTTACCGTGGCAATTAGTGAAAAGCCCAAATTAGCCCTCTTGGCTGTCCACAGGTGACAAAGACACTTTGCATTTCTGCTAATTAGGAAACAGAACAACATGATTAAATGTGGCCTATCAGGAGGAGAGTGGACAAGCGTGTCCACAAATAGAAGATAGTTATATATTGTTGTATCTCCTGCATGAAATGATTAAACGTCCCATTATGTTTTCCATTTGTGGAGAGCATAATGTTGCGCTGCAGTGCAGAATATGATAGATTAGAGTGTATTTTTATTAAACTTACTGGGTTTGGCAGTCGTTTCTCAAGTGGACGGACTGCGTCCACGTCCATCTGCAGGTGAATGGCCAAAGAGCTGATACAAGGAAAATTCTCTCTGGTTCCTGCAGTTTTCTCACATTGTGGGCATTTTTGCAGACAGCACAAAATCTGCATATGGCAGGACCTCTAGACGGTTTCTCAAACCACCCCGGGGGTAAAAATCTCTTTAAGCACTCAGATTCTATACAGTATTCGAAGTTTTGCGTGCTATTTCGTGCGTAAACTCTTAACATTTTTAACTTTCTAGATGCCAGTCACTCAAGTTTTGTGGTTTCAATTTTTAGCTTTTCTCCACATTATTGACGCAAACACTTTTACTCGGCAGGCATGGTGCAAAAAGTTGTAGAAAATCCAAAAAGAGCTCATCGCGTGGCACCATCGCATCATAAAAACAGCTTAATTCAAGTGTTTTTGAACTGTTGGTGTTTATCCTGATGGTATTTTTGTTCCCAGCTGAGAGTGTCACTGCGGGGAGGTCACAGCCTGTTCTCTGACCCCGGCAATGCCAGGCAGCTGAGGTAATGCTGGCAACGGCGGCGGTCTACAGATAGTAGTCATGGCAACCGTGACATGACCTCACTCAGGGTTGAACCTAAAGGTCACTTATCACTGCTCCAGGGACGAGTGGCGCAGCAGTTCTGTTAGCAGTGACGCTCTCAAATATCCCAGCTGGAACACGCAATGCAAATATGCACGGCTGCATAAGGACGGAGGCCCTGAAGGCATCGTTTACAGGATTTTTTAAAATTAAAATCCCTAATTACTTCAGCCAGCATTAGTTAAAACAAACAGTAATCCTTGCGTTGTTATTGAAGAGAGCCTTAAATGTTGCTTTTTTTGTTTAAAGATAACACTGTTTTCTTAAAAAAATAAATACATCTCCTGGGAAGATGTAGACTTTTTTTGCAGTACTGTCTATTCCAGGTTTTCTGCTCACTACTCTTATTGTCAGTGGGCATTATAGCTAATAATTAAAACGGTTCCCTGCAGCACTGCAGCAGCTAAATGACTTTCAGGTGTTTCAGGAAAGCATGAAGCAGAATGGAGAGAAATCAGCTCTAACGCAACATCTCTCAGCTTCTTTCTTTTTCTTTTTTCTTTTTTTTTTTTAACTCACACTTGCTCCCTCTCATGTAGCCTCGGAGGCCACGTGGGAAAGGCTGCTGGGGCTAACGCTAGGCTTGGCCAGTCAGATGTTGCCCTGAGGCAAACAGAAACATCTGTCCCCTGCCCAGCCGTGAGTGCGGCTGAGTGATAAATCCTAGCGTGGCTGGTGCCAGCGCTGTCCAGCATGCCACCTGTCCCCATCCTACACGGTATCGCTAGCCCAACCCCTGCGCGTCCGCAGTCTTCACCCTGTTTGCACTCGTCCTCCTTCATCCTGACAGTGTGACAGAAGCAGGTGGTTCACTCCCTTTTTGCCCTCTGGCCTTCTATGCTCTTGCCCTCAGATGGCACGTTTATGAAGAGAGCAGGAATGGTTGTCACCCAGTAAATACCGATGGAAAGTTCAGGGTGCTATGGTTATTCATGGGTGTGCTGGAATTCCCCAGTCTGCTGCGTACATTAGAAAAAGCAAAGAACATCAAAACACACAAAAAATATGGCGTTTCTCTCCCTTTTTTTTTTTTTTTTTTGCAGATCGTTCCATCAGTTGGTCCCCTTGTAAAGTCAACTGTTAGCAAACAATGGCCTCCACACATTGTGCATTATCCCGTTCTACTGTTCCGCTACCACATTTCCCCTCTCGGTTCTATACTTTTACTAGCGCAACAGAGGCAGGTGGCCTACTTCCTGCCCTTTAACCTTCAACAGTTTCCCTGCAGTAGGAGGACGCACACACAAGAGGAGGAGCCTAGGTTGCCCTGGGTGAACTGGGGCATAGGTCTTGCAAAAAGGCAGTGGAGGGAAGTGAAAGTCTTTTGAAAGAGTCATTTTAGCGGTGCCAAGGCGGCCGGGCTGAAAGATCGGACCGGTTTTGCCAGCGCTTTCACATCCTTACATGAAAAACAGGGGATAAAAACAGAGTCTTCTCTCCGTGCTGAAAGGAATCAGCGAGCTGAGCAGTGACACACCTCCCACAAGAGCAGTTGTAACAATGTGCTCTTCCATCACTTCAGGCATCCAGTGTATTTATTACCCAGAATCACAAAGCATTAAAACAGGAGCGCTGTCAGCTTCCTGCTTCTAAATCATTTTTTTCCCCTTAATACCAGAGGCCGCATGAGGCGAAAATAATTACAAAAAGTGTTAGCTCTTCATTTATCCACCCCTCTGACCTTGGCTGCTTGACTATCATTTCTCTTTACAGTATCTCTGAATTTATTTTACAAAAGGCCAGTGATAACAAATGCAGGAGCAGTTTAACTTTGTGTTCAACTATGAGTTTGTCTGGATTAGTACTTCAGTTTTGCATGTATCTGTGAATGATTTGCATGCTTGTTTTTACACTCCTGCATGTGTGTGTGTGTGTGTGTGTGTGTGTGTGTGTGTGTTGGGAGACCCCATCACATCTCATTGTAATGGCGTGTCCTGATGTCTCTGTCGTCCTACTGGCCTGCAGCTTGATTTTTTATTGCCATGGTCTAATAGGATAATGGCCTGTCACAGTTTGGATTAGCTTCCATATCACAAAATTAGCATCTATAAACAAAAAGGAAGATTGCGTGTGTGCACACAAATGGCAGCGACATCGGAGTGTCCAAGGGGGTGGGCTGCTCTGCTGTATTAATGTCACATGCTGTACATCCTAGCAAAAGCGTACCTTCTTTTTATTCCCACAATGTTTTATTTTAAACAGTTTTGCCTTTTAATTGATGCTGCATTCAGAACATTCGTTACCCTCTGTAAAATAAGGTACTGCTCTGTCGAGTTGCTATGGGAGAATACACTCCCAGTAAGGACTTTTTTTTAATGATTGGCTTGCGCATGATCCTCTTTCTGTCTCTCTCTCTTTCACACACACACACACACACACACACACACACACACACACACACACACACA
>BJFM01000511.1:14567-30893 GCA_016586285.1 Arothron firmamentum | reverse complement strand
CACACACACACACACACACACACACACACACACACACACACACACACACACACACACACATGCACAGGTACACTGAAACCAGTAAAGGGGTCTGGCATGCTTTTGTCGGAACATGTTTTGTCAGCAGGGAGCAGGGAACTCTATGCAGAGGAGTCTGCCCTTGCACTGCAGACTCCTTTGTCTCCCTCCATCCCCAAGCTCCGCCTCTCCCTCGGCCAGCGCTCCAATGGGAGAGCCTTCAGGTGCTGACCTTATCGGGTGGAGGTCAGAGCCAGGTCAGGGATCTGTTGCTAGGCTACCATCAGATAAGTGGCTGGGGTAAGCAGCAGCGGGTAGCTCTGTGGTTCAGGGCTTGTCATGTAATCTTGTTCATTTGCAGACTATTGTCTGGACGTCAGAAAGGCTATCTGGCGCACACTGTTGCAATGAAACACATTAAAATATTAAAACCGGCCATGCTGAGCATTGGCAAGCTCCTCTTGGCACACACATTTTTTTACAGGCATGCCAACTGTCAAGCAGTAACATGAGCCCCTTCAATGCGCTTGCATGTTTGGCTGGGTTGAAATTTCACTTAGAATAGGAGGGAGTGCTCCATTTGTTGTTGTGTTGCCCTCATCATTCAACTTTTTTCACCCCTTGTTTCAGGGAGTTTTGTGAGTAAAGCCACATTAAATATTTCCTTGTTTAAGAAGAGACCATGTGGTTAGCAGAAGAAGACACCCTGCCATAAAACGCAATGTTTGAATTACTGGCTGGACAGCGCTGTGGCAGCAACGCTCTGCGCCCGTCATCCTACAATCCAAAGGTGTTTCAGTTGGGTTAACTGGCTGCGGTAACCTACCCTAACTCCACAGACAATATAGCAACTTTTCAACACATTGGGAAGACATCTTTGTTTGCTAACACCTAACCTTTAGTGACTAGCATGAAAACGGAGGAGCTGCAGAGGGAGGAAGAGAAGACAGAAAGAAGAGAGAGAGAGGGAGAGGGAGTTGTTGCATCTTCACACAAACATGGTCTGTTCTCCCACTCTGCCATTCCACCACCTGGACTGAGCTATGTGGGAGACTGCGCCACAGTGATGAACAACACCAAACAAGACCATTTCTGTTCACGCCGTTGCTCTTATGGGGTGAGACGGGCAGACGTGGCGTGCGTCATATCGCAGGTTCCTCCGCAGTGAAACCTGCATTTTGTCAATGTCACCCACTTAGCCATGCAGGTTAACCACCGGAGCTGTGAGGAGGGCGGCCTTGGGGGGGGGGGGGGGGGGGGGGGGGGGGGGGGGGGGGGGGGGGGGCTGGAGGAGCAGGGAGAGACGTAGATAAGGCACGTGGCGATATATCCATGCCAGTCCTTGTACCGTTACTCCAACATGGGATCTCGTCTGTTAGATTGGCGCATTGTGAAAAGAGGTTCTCAGTGTCTGGGCGCTTGCCAGCTGACATTCCGTGGAGACAAATTGAGAGAGAGGCTCCGGCAGATTTATCGGGCCATTGGCTCGCCTCAGGAATTCTCTTGTAACATAGCACTCCTGTGAAAGGGATAAAGAAATTAGTGTAAAACAGCCCCCACACCCCGTTGCTAACAGCACCCTTTTAAATATCTACTACCACTTGTAACCTCGCTCCCCGACGCACGCGCCCAGACGCTTCCATATTTTATATAAACGTGGATGAGCACAAGATGGATCGGTCTGAGCTCCAGTCCTCTTCTTTCTATGAATATTCAAGAGGGTGGGAGAGAGAACGGTGCTGTGTTCTGGCTGTTGAGTCACAGGTCCTCAGTGGCAGGAAGCAGCGCTGGTCAAATGACAGAGAGAGAGAGCGAGAGAGAGAGAGAGAGAGAGAGAGAGAGAGAGAGAGAGAGAGAGAGAGAGAGAGAGAGAGAGAGAGAGAGAGAGATGCATGTGTGGGATTTGAAAGGAACTGCTCCTGGCTGTCTTGGATATTTATTCCTTTCTAAAGCAATGAGGTGTTTGGTGAAAGAAGGCAGTTATGCTACGTTGAGAACAGGCAGCATTCTTTTACACTTTTCCCCAGCAGACTGCAGTCTGGGGTCTGCAAATGTGAGAACATGTCGTCACCTCTGACCTGCTGATGCATGGAAAAGAGACTTTTTTTCACTGTACGGAGAGCAAAGCAGCCCTAACCAAAGCATGCAGCACGCACGTCATGAAACCTTAAGTATTAATAATGAATTACCAGAACAAGCTTCCCTGCTGGAAAAGCCATCCCTCGGTTTTGCATACAATAAAGCTCTAATGCCACCTCCTATATCATCTGTCAACATCTAGAGGTTATCTGCCAAGTTGATGAACAGAGAGATTGGCTATGAAACACAAGGTGTGACAGTATTGAAATATGTTATACTATGCAGGCAGAGCTCATCAGGAAGGAGAGGACGAGCGGCTTTGTTCCAAATGTCACGATGCATATTTATGGGCACACTGGAGTGGCTCCTTGTATAAGCACCATTCGCCATCCATCAAGCAAAACCACTACAGTGCCTCTGTGACAACTTGCGAGGATAGTGTGGTGTGACAAGGCGATCAAACTGGGTGATCTGCCCATGGCTGCAGCCACGTTTTCCTGTGAAATTGACTGTCATTTTGACAGGCGATACAATAACACGAGTTGAGGTTAACAAACTGTAATTATTACTTAGCGTGCGTACCACTTTTTAAAAAAATTTCAGCGCCAGGCTCAAGACACCATTGTACACAGAAGCTTGTCATTTTGCTGAAAGCTACTTATTTTAAGGACGCCGCACAATGCTTTTTGTTCTTTGTAAATGTGACAAGGACTGCAAGATGTGGAGCTTTAAAAATACGCCCTCTCCTTGCCTCAGATGGAGAAGAAAAGAGAAAGAAATGACCAGGGAGGGAAGATGTCACACAGAAAGACTAGTAGACAGTCAGATATACAGTACACAGAGCCCTATAAGCTCCGCTAGGCTCCTTTCCCACTAAAATGAATCTCGGGAGATTTGTGTGCTGGCTGGCTGTGCCAGGACCCTTGAATGGACAGTCGGACTGTCTGTCTGTTCTACCACTCCTTAGGGAAGGAACATGGCTCCAGGGCGGTAGCTGGTTTGAGATGGTCCCAGGACTAACCCCTGGGGGACACCAAGCGAGCGGAATAGCTTCCCTGAGCCTTTGCTTGCGAGTAGCAGAGCTTGGAGAGCAGAAGGAGACGCTTTCATCGGCACTACAAGCAGCTGCCTGGATTTCCTGTAAATTACAGGGAGTGATTACATCCCACCTTGTGTGTCTCACGCCACCCCCTTCACCCAGCAGGGGGTCCCCAGGCAACGGACCACTGTCAACTGTCAGCGCTCACAGCTGAATCATTAGGTGGAAGCTGAGCGATGTGTCGTCAGCGAGGAAATAATGAGCGCCACCCCAAACACAAGAGTGCTTACATGTCTTCCACCTGATCTATATTTTCCAAAAATTGATCACAAACCTAGAACTATATACTAACATCACAGAAACCTAGACAATTATATTTATTATTTTTAAGTGATCTGCTAAGTAAAATCTTCTAAATTTGGAGGATTAAAGGTTATTTTGAGTTTAAATTCATTGTGAAATGACTTTTGCCTTATATTCATCTGCATCTACATTTAAATTTTTAAATGTGGCCAAACTACAGTAGAAAGGTTGGTACTTTAATTATTGAGGAACTAGAAACAAAAATAATTTCATGTTTGTGAAACATGGACGAAGAAATACTGTTGCTTTAACAGATTCTGTAAACAAGCCATTAAATGATCAGTGTATGTCACTGGAGCAAACAAGTCAGCCATTAAAGCAGCTACGTTTGCTATAAATTCACCAGATCCAGGCTTCAAGCCAAGCAACAAAAGCTTCCTTTTTTTTTTTTAAAGGAGAAAGATTCTCTATCATTCTTCAGCTGTTACCTTCAGTTAGGGATTACATGGAATGGGGACTGGCATGCACCGTTTACAACCAGTTTTTTCATTTGAAAAAGAAAGAAAAAGTTTTCCATTATTCTCTTCATATCGAGGATGACCTGAAGAGAAAACCTGGTTTCGGAAAGGTCAGTGCAGTGTAGACTACCTACTCATCCTGTAGGTGACCCCTACCTTCACCTCCATCCTGCATATTGCTTCAGTATACAAGAGGGATGCAGCCCTCCTCCCCAGTCCCACTCACCTCGCGCCCCCGTTTCTTCTGGAGCACTCCCCTATCTTCCGCCTACAATAGCATCTCCCGTCACCATAATCTTTCTATTTCACTCCCGCCCCTCAAGGTCAAGGGGTCTGGAGACGGAGACAGGATTTGTCTCTAAACTGAGAGCACTGTTATGCTTTCTTCCTGTCCATTTCTGCAGTGACCAGTAAATTATTATTTTTATCCTTATTTAAAGTTTAACAAATGGTTACAACCAAAATGAGTAAAATCACATTATTATGACATTACTGGGGTCTTTGTATCAGGCAGTCACATTGTGGGCATGTTTTTCCACCGTCAGGGACAGAGAACTGTGCCACAAGTCAAATGGCAAAAGCCTTTTTTTGAGGGCATGTATTATGATAACAAAGGAGAAGTAGATATGAGGGCATGGAGGTCAGTTTTTGAGGGACAAGAAATTAACTGTCTTTTTCTCTCTGTCTGAAAAAAAAAACAAACACCCATAGCAAAAAAAAGAAGAACAGGGGATGAGGGGGGAAAAAATTCATTGAATATTCATTAACCAGTGCCTAGGTGTGTACAGGGCTCTTAACTACTCTTGTTTATGACTTAAGGACTTGTAGTATTGACCTTAGTTTAACACAGCAGCAGATAACAAATTAACCTCTAGCCTCCACAGGCCTAGCCATGCCCTGCTAACAAGCAACCTGTCTAGACACACAAGAAGTACTTTATGATTCCACCTTTCACTCTCTGGTGCTCTCTCCCCGCTCACTATTTCTTTTAACCTCTCTCTTAGCACATACAGCCACATCTTTATTTCCTCTACACTCTATCACTCTATTCACCTTGCCAATTCATCACATTCTCCCCTTTAAACCATTTTTCATGCAGTTCCTCCAAAGCTGTGCTTTTGGGGTCATGCGACCAGCATCCACACTTCTATCAAATGGTGGACATCTTCACAACAGTAAGAGTAGTAACAGTAAGAGTGGGAAAAAATATATTGTGATGAAATTAAAAAACACTATACAGTTCTCTTTATATCTATCTATCTATCTATCTATCTATCTATCTATCTATCTATCTATCTATCTATCTATCTATCTATCTATCTATCTATCTATCTACCCTTAGATGTTTTTATTATGTTTAGTTGGCTGACCACGTCATTTTTCCAAGTACTGAAATTTAGATTTAGTTTTAACATAATGCACATGTAGCAAAGAGAGTGATGACTGTGATAGACACAGTGTCTATTCAAATGATATGTGTTGTATTGCGTTTATCTCTGGACATGGTGTTTTGTAAAGACAAATCGCGGCTGCAGTGACATTTTTGTCCTCACTCGGACGCCGTACATTACAAGTCTCTGATTGGTCAGAGTTCCCTCTATGCGGAACACACAAATAATTGTTTTCATCGTTGAAAACCGGTGAGTGAAATTCAGTAATTCGTATATTTTTTATCTACTTGTGTTCACACTGAGTTCCAGAAACGTATTTTTGCTCCTACATCCTGTTTCGAAGTATACAATGGAATCCGTTTTTAAGAATTGCGCAAGTGGAAGCACATTCATACAATAGTTAGCAACTGGTTAGCTCTTTAGCTGGTCGCCAAAGCTACTACACTTATGATTACGCAGTTACTGTGTTATTTTATAGCACACTGCTTTTTTCAACACACACATATATATATATATATATATATATATATTGGTTCATGCCTTTTCATGGTATGTTGGCAGGAGCTTTCGTTGATATCTACGTTTATAAAACTCGCCTAGCACCAAGCACGCCGGGGAGTGCTAATGTAGCTAATGCTATTCACAACCTGCTCGCCACTTACCTATTTTTTTTCTGAACTTTTCAGATTAAAAAATAACAGTTACTCACGATGAGTTTAAGAAAGCAGACCCCGAGTGACTTTTTGAAACAGATCATTGGGAGACCGGTGGTCGTCAAGCTGAACTCTGGTGTCGATTACAGAGGTAACGTAGTTGCATGGAGTGATTCGTGTACGCTTCCACTTTTAACCATAAATTGACGTACGTGGTTTGCCCACAGGAGTCCTGGCTTGTTTGGATGGTTACATGAACATTGCCATCGAACAAACGGAAGAATATGTAAATGGACAGCTCAAGAACAAGTATGGGGATGCTTTTCTGAGAGGAAATAATGGTAAGACCATTATTGCATCATTGGTAGTCTATTGCTGACCTGACAAAATGATAGAAAACACCAACAACGTTTTCAATAATTATAAAAAAACAATTGCAGATATTGTAATGTCGATGTAACCTAATCTCTAAAAATACTCAATGTAAAATGAATTATTCCTGATAGCCCTCTGTGACTGCTCTGTTGCTTATTTGAATGTTTTTCCCCACTTTTCTTCACAGTTCTCTACATCAGCACACAGAAGAGGAAAGTGTAGTGAAGATTTTTGTTTTTTTGTTGTTTTCCAGTGTTGGATTGAGCAGCGGACTTTCTCCCTGTGTTTATTATTTCTGTAAAAAAAAGCTTCCCTGTTTGTTTTTGTAAAAGCAGGACAACATAATAAATGCCTGATTTTGATTCACGTCTGAGTTGGTGCCTGATTCTTTAATAGTGTTTTTAAAAGAAAACAGTTGTATTCAGTTGTACAGTTAAAGCAATTTTCAGGAACAGGTAAGCTTATTTTAAAAGGAAAAAAAAAACATTTTAGTATATTCCACAGCAAGCAATGGAAGAGAGGCAAGAAACCACCCTGGGCACATCACCAACCAATCCCACGATGTTCATCTACACCTAGTGGCAACTTATGACGAAAGGAATCGATTAGTCCCACAGAGGGGAAATTACTGTTTTATCACTGATAATACACTAAACATACATGCTGAACATAACACGCAATCATGAAGTCAGATATCAGAGTGAGTATTGGGAGATTTGTTTGACAAAGAAACACAATGTATTTGTCCCTCTCAGTTGGCCTGCCCTTATATGATGACTCACGTGATCAGTTTGTACCAGCATTTGGACTCATCCAGTAGATGAAGACCTTTGTAGTTTTGTATCCTAGATCAACTGAACCAACAAAACACGAGCTACACATGTCCTGACCTTCAAAGTAGCCTTTGCAAATGTACAACTCAAGATGATCAACTTGTGACCGCATTAAGGTGTAAACGTGTTTTTGAAGGCGTGGGACGACAGACCAGGAGTGACTGAAGACGTCGCTGGAAAGAGTCCGTTCCTCTGTTGTTGACGGTTGTCCTGTGAATGTGCAGCCAACATGAAAATGAAAGTAATTTCAAGTGCATTCCACTTCCATTTGGCCTGTGGTAATTTAGCAAATGAGTTGTGCTATCACCTCATTATGCTAAGATAAGAACATTATAAATACGGCATAAGATCCATTATGCTATTAATCGGAATGTGGTGGGGGGAGGGGGGCTTCCATTATGGGGGAATTCTTTATTTCCTTCCAAGGGTCCTTTTTTTCTCTATCCTTTATTTTGTTTAAGATAGAAATAGCCTTGTTTTCCAACCTGTACATGCGCACTATGGCCCCTGGAAGGAGACAAAAGGCAGCCAAGGTCAAGCCTGACTTGAGAATGAAGGACGCGTTATTGATCAAACTGGCGAGCTGCAGCTGCAGAGAGGCAACACACATGCACGCAGGGGCGGACACGGGCTGATGTGTACACAGGAACACACAGCACAACCCACAAAGAATCATGATGGCACCTAGTGAGGGTTAGTGGAGGCAAATATTTACCTACAGGAATCATAACTGAGCTGCTGTCGGCGTGGCCTCGCTGGGAACCCAATTAATATCTTTCACACGGATGACCCCGTGGCAGACATCACGCCGCTGAACCCCGCACTTCAAATCAAATAAGCTGAACAGATGCAGCCAGGTGGTTCCATTCTGCATCACAGTGCTCAGTCGCAATCCATCTGATCGTTTCAACGGTGCACTATCAATCAATTTCTGGTACTTCCCCTGTGCCTTTCTTCCTGTACCTGCTAGCCCACCAGCACCGGCCTCACCCCCCCCCCCCCAACCCCCCACCCCCATCAAAGCGGCCCGGCTCTGGTACCGGAGGAGGATGCTGCAGTGGCTCAGCATTGACGTGTGGAGGCGAGTGATAGAGGGGAGAGGACAAAGGAGGAGAGAAGAGGTGACAGCCTTGTGGGGGGAGCAGCAGCGGAGGAGCCAGGTCTTACAGCACCACCAGCTGCCCGAGCCACAAAACTACAGTCCCGTCACGTGAGGGAGGGAGGGAGGGAGGGAGGAGGAGGAGGAGGAGGAGGAGGAGGAGGAGGTGGAGAATGACTTTGACCCTGACTGATCACTGCAGCATGACTGTCTTGCCTTTTCACGAGGGATCAAAAGATGACAAGGTCGGCCTGAAAATCTGTTTTTTGCCCTCCTCCATATTTGGCTCCGCCATGTTCTTAGTTTATACAAGGACATGTTTCTGTCTTCTATGCAAATCTATTCAGTGTGGATCTTTTATGATTTTTTTGTTTGCTTGACAGAGTCTGCTGCACATTCATGGGATTTTCCTTTCTTCTCTTTCTCCGGTTTTGCACGTGTTTCGGGCGTCACCGATGTGTAAACGGGGCGAGAAAATAAAACCTCAGGTTCGACCTTGGTGGTGGCTGAGGTCAGAGGATGAAAAGGTCTGAACAAATGGACGGCTTATATCACATCGATGTATGCAACAGTTTGCTGCCCCCCCAACCCACCCCAAACCCACCCTCCAGCCTGCCCTCGGTGAACCGGAGCAGATTTAACCTCTGCCTGACAGCCTGTCACGTGATTAGGATGGAAATGACGGCGGCAACCTCTTGCTCTCTGTGACGCCACCCTCACATTGCATGAGGCCAGAGGTGGTGTCAGGTTAGCTCTTGATAAACAAAGACTCTGAACAGATGCTGGCGGGTAACGATGAAAACAGCTGCTGAAATACGACCGTTTTTAAGAATTCTGCTGTGATCCCTCATTGGCCAGTTATTGTTTGATTCCAGAAAATTCTCTGCTCCGCCTCCATGTTTCCCTGAAAATACGAGTCCAGGTCTGACGTTTGTTTTGATCCTAATTGAGTATGAGGGCCCTGCCGCTGGCCTCTGCTGCTCGGCAACCCCTAGGCTCTTTATTTAGCCCCGAGGACGGTCAACCTTGGCCAGTAATGTGACCCCTGGCCTTCTTGTCTGGAAGAAGCTATTCCCAGCGTGAATGAGGGGGTGGAGCTGGTTGGGGGCCGAGAGGGGGGCGGGGAGAGGGGGGGGGGGTGATGGTGGTGGTGGTGCACTCTGCAATATATCCTGCTTCCAACTGGCAGAGAGAGAGGTTAGGGGAGCAGAATTAGGTCTTCTTCGAAAAGCAGGAGAGCCACGCTGTGACCAGCCTCGCAAAACAGGTAGAATCTGGAATGTGCGCGACCCATGACCCCCAAAAGGTCAGCCGTCCACAACAAAGAGGTCTATTTTTGAAGCACGCTCGCTTGGAATTCAGATTTAGAAAGCTGCTTTGTGCTGCGCTGCAGGGAGGATGAGTGGTCAGCTGTGCATCGGTGAACAATAGCACCGTTAGCAGCAAACAGCGGTGAGGCGTTCAGGTTCGGAGTAAAGCATCGCTTTCTTGACCGCTCCAGGCAAGCCGTGCACTTATATATTCATGTCAGACAATTTTGAGTCCACAAACTAGCCAACTCATCCTCAGGTGAACCCAGGAATGAAGTTTTGGATTCGATATTCAACTCCGCTGTATTTCACTTCCTCAAACTCCAAAAGCCGGAACATCCGTGGCTCCGGGGTAGCCAGTAACACGGCCTTGAGCCTCCACTCTTCCGCTAAAGGCTTTTGAGGTTAGAAATGAAATTCAAAAATGTAGTTTTCTTCCCCTATTTTCAACTCGATGAGAAATTGTTCAGCAAAATAGAAGCTTAAAGGGAGAAAAGCCGAGCACTGGCCAGGAAAGATTCATCACAAACTCTGGAGGACTACAAGACCCACCGTGAGGCGGGGTACTTCTGCTGAATTAAACTCTGCCTGCTGACTTTGTGAAGTCAACAGGGCTGATGCGTTTGTGGTCCGATCATTTGAAGACCCCATCACACCCTTTGGGAGAACGCCCCTGGCACAGCCATGGAAAATGAAACAGCGTTTCTGAGAGGTGACATTCAGTTAACGTTGACGTCTGCTGTAAACCTTGATAGGACGTGTTAGAAAAGGCGCGTTAGCACCGTCGCCCTTTTGAGAAACACAAAGTCCAGCCCCAGTCGCCGCTCAGAGCTACGAAATACGCGGGGGCATAAAATTGCAGGTTGCAGCGGCTGATTTAACGGTCGTCTGGGGGGGGGGCTTTACCTCATGAGGTATATTTAAGAAGGATGAGGTCATCAGCGCTTTTGAGCAATAATTAGAGAATGTGAAGTAAACAGCCGTGTCAAAGAGCCATTTTCAATCAGCCTTTTTTCCTTTAGCTCTGAAACGGCCGTTGTCGGTCGGCCAAGTCGAGCTGCTGCACACATGAGATTTGCATGAAACGCAAACTAACCCTTCACTCAGGCAATTAGCTTGAATTACGCTGCTGTTCCGATGGCCAATTTGTCTGCCGCACAAGCTAATCTGTAGTGTTGCTGGCAAGCACCCAGAACGGTAATAATGCTATTGCCAGAGTCCTTTGTTGTTGTTTCCTCTCAGACTAGGGGGCCACAAGGCGAACGGTGTTGTCGCCACATGAAATGTCCAGGAAGTGGAAATGTTTGCACGGCAGGCAGGAATCAAGACAACGACCTTTGCCCTCCAGCGGTAACAGTTCCAAATTAAGATTTACTGTTATCCAGAGTTCACCTATTCCCCCTCATTTCAAAGGCTGCAGAGCATCCGCTCATTTTTCAGCTGCACAAATCATCATGTTATCACGTGTGCTCCGTGTACGCGAGGTACACAGTTAGCGCTTCTAAGGTGAGTTCTCCCAGATGAAGAGTCAATCTCGGTCCCAGCATTTCCAACAGAAAATAATCTTTATTCTTCTGTGAGGAAAACCTGTTTTACTGCTCATTATCTACTATCTATGACCCCCACACTGGCCTCCCCTCCGATGGCCGCCTCTCCAGTAATAGAAGTTGTTGAGCCCATATGAGCCATCCAGCAGCCTGAAATCTTCAAGTGGGGCCCTGCTGGGGGTTCCAGAGTCAAGGTCAAAGTCTGATGGGTGGCTACACTTTGCCGTCCGGGACACACGGCCAACAAGCTCAGCGAGTATTTTTAAGGCCCTTTTACAGACTGCCTTTAAAAAATGCTATTTATTTGTTTAAACATCGATAATGCAGCTGGGTTGCTTGGATAGGCTGATAACACTTTTCTGAGTAAAAATAAGTAGAAGCTTATATCGCCACATGGACAGATTTAAGTAAGAACTACTTATTTGTACCTGGAACACATTTTTATTCCTGAAAAATGGTTATTATAAATAAAAAAAGGTCCAGAATGCATCATTTGATGCTATAGCTAATAATAACATGAGCCTGCTGAAGTTGCCATTCACAGTCAGTCACATGGTTCTCCCTGTTTGTGTCTGCTGGAGATCATCGGGATGCTTCCAGCGTCCCAGCCGTACCAATGTCTGATGTGTTTCACTTTGTGTTTGCGTGTCCGAAGTTACGGCTCAAGGGTTTGACTCGGAGCGTCTGTGATATTGCTCAAGGTTAAAGCCAGCGAGAGGAGTTACGACTTCAGCCAAGTCTGCAGCCATCAGGGAGGTCACGAGAAGGCTACACACACACACACACACACATTTACAAACACACACACACACCTAATCTATCACAAACACGCACACACTCGGATGCTGGACCGGTGCCAGGCCCAGATACAGGCTACTGTCATAAACACAATTACAGCCTTTTAGTCTTTGACCCCGGCTGGATCTCTCTTCCATCTGTGTGTAAACGACAGAAAGCCGGAGAGAGAGCGAGCGAGAGAGAGAGAGAGAGAGAGAGAGAACATATGTGGACATTTGCGTCACAACATATTACCAGGCAGAGGAGGGAGAGCACCTTTCACATCAAGATATGATTCCCCCACCGCGGTGACCAAAACGCCATTAAATTCAATGTGACATCCTCGCCGGGTTGGCCTCCGGTGCTTTTTACACGGCGTGTCCGAGTTTTTAACGACAGAAAATGGAGTGGAGAGGACACACAAACACGTATGCTTTTTATTGAATGTTAAAGGTCAAAGGCCACCGCTTTTTATTGTTGCTTCATACATATTATACCTCACATGTATGCTCACTTGGACCTTCACGTGAATGCTCAGGGTGATATTTTGGATATATGCATGTTATCTGGGCTGTGTTATGACCCTTTCAGATGCGTTTCCTGCAGAAATTGCACAGGATCTCAGCCCCTCCTGCGCCCCCTGGCGGCAGGCCTGTGGCGGTGCCTCCCTTTCCGGCCAGCCACAGCTCTTCTTGTTCCTTCTTTTAATTGACCTGGATTTGTTCCTTTGCTTTGCTGTAATGAAAAAGTGAGAGGTGCCTCGAGACTGAAAAATCCTGTCAGCTTCGCCCCACAGCAATTCCCACACCCCGAAACTGGGTCCCCTTTACAAGATCTACTGTTTGAAGCTAAGCAGAAATAAAAAATTTAAAAGACCTGGGTGCTTCAATGCCTTGCAATGAATAATTAAGAAATGTGCAATTCCAGATAATGGAGAAGGGAATTTTAATACATTTGGATGTAAATTCACAGAAGAAACACTTTGGCATATATTTGTGTGGCGCTCGTACACGACTTTGTCTTGTATCCTTATTTCTGTGAGTAAAGAGATGGTAAAATATTCATCTGGTGTTTCGCACCCTGAGTCTGGATTAATGTTGAACACAGAGAATGAGCGCCATCACTTTTTAAAAAACAGAAACCTGTACAAATGGGACACATGCTCATCTGGGTCCTGCGCAAAAACACAACAGTGAGCCACTCGCGGCAGTCTGATACATATTTATAGTTATTCTGGGTATCAACCATCAATCAAAGGGCTGCTTGACGGGCTCATATCATCAATATGAGACAATCAATAATCTACATTACAAACAAGGTCATTCAGTCCATGCACTGGATTAAAAGGGGGGAAAATCAAAGTTTGCAATTCATAGGTTACATCATAATTTAATAGATGTGTGTGTATTAACTAAAAACTCACTTAAATCTGATGTGATGGTTTTTTTTTTGTTTTTTTTTAAGGCATAAATCATTTTAATTTAGCCAATCATATCTGTCAACCCCAGCAGGTGACAGTTGCACCCGAGTGCATGAATATCTGATGATTGATCCCCCTCTTGCTGCCTCCGTCCCCCTACTGTCATAACATGCACTAGCTTACATTGGTTATGAATCACCCACCGTCAGCCCGTTTGATTTTTACACCTGGTGACTCATCAGTGGTTGAAGCCTGGTGACAATTTTATAGCCATCATGCTGAAGAAGTTGTCCTGTGAAGCAGCAGAAGGATCTTTGTCTCCATAAGTCATCTCCTGTGAAGGCAGAGAAGAGCTGAATCATCTTTGCTTCAAAAAGCCTGGCAACTCTGTGTGTGTGTGTGTGTGTGTGAGAGAGAGAGAGAGAGAGAGAGATGATATTTGTTGTCTGACTGATTACTCGTCCTAATTAAGCATCAGCTGCTTCTTGGACCAAGGGGAGGCCAGACTTCACAGTCATTAAATTAGGACAATGCTTTTTGTGTCGCTGCTGGAAGTCGCCCTGCTCCTCGTCCATCTCCTTCCCCCTCTCTCTCTCTTCATCTTTCTCCTTACCCTCCTGCCTCCTCGCACTCTGTCAGTCTCATTGCTACCACGTGCCCTTCAGGCAAAAAAGATGGTTGCACGGTCAAGTTCTGAGAGTTCTGAGAGCTGCAGCAGTGACCTCTGCTGGAGAAATCTCAGAACTACAACTGGAGACGGACGGACAGTAAGAGAAAAATCTCTCTCTCTCTCTCTCTCTCTCTCTCTCTCACACACACACACACACACACACCTGAGATAACCTTAACCCTCAACTTTGCAAAGCATGTTTATTGACTTTGATTGATCGTTTTTTTTTCTCTTAAAATAGACAAACCAATGTTACCAGCCTGCCATTCTGCAAACTTCAACACCTTCCAAACAGGACGCGCGTAATCTGTGAAATACTTGAGAAGGAAAAAAAATCTCTCAATAAATGATTCCTTGATTGAACAAAATGTATAGAATTCTTATAAATTTTCTTTTTGCTATTTTTCTGTGACGTTTCCGTAACTGCTGTGTCTATAAATGACCGCTAGGGGTCAGGATAACACAAAATATTTAGCAGCCGTCTGGTAAAGTTACACAGAAAATAGTTTATTTAGAATAATGCTTTCCTTCTGCACAAGAATCCTAATGTAAAGTAAAGTATGGAGAGTTTTGAGTTTTTAACCACTTTTTATTATTGCATCATATGTATAGTTATGTGCAAAACAAAATTACTATCCAAATGTCAAGTTAGGCAAACTATTACATTTTAAAACAGTTTGGACAAAACACACAATTAAGCAGGACAGACTGTGCAAAGAGACAATAACTCAAGGAGACAAAGGCTAGTCAAAAACAAACAAACAAAAAAAACCTTGTTATTTGATGTAAAGCTACTCTATAACATGGGCCAACATATGTCCTGCTAGTGTTTGCTGCAAAGATCAGAAAAATACATTTTTCTATATTTTAAAGAAAACACCCAGTGAAACATGATTAAAATGTTTTTCTTGGGTTAAGGACATCATTGCAAAATTCTTTAATTCACAGGATAATTAGTAACCTGAGGAGTAGGTAATAGTGGGAATTAAATGTTTTAGCACTTCTTCAAATAAATATGATGTTATGCTACCTTTAAATGCAAAATTACAAATCAAACAAATCTGAATTCAGTACAAAGTGCTGGGCGTCTGTGAGAAGGACCCAATAGAAGACAACACAGTTTGAAACTCACACAGCTTTCTATAATTCTTCAGCAGGTTGCACACAAACCAACAGTCACAGGCAGGCAGAGAAAGTTAACGCCAAGGCAGACGTTTTCCAAAGAACTCCTGCAGGTGCTATTCAAAAAACTTTCAAGCAGATTGCAAACAAAAAGCTGCACTAAGCTCCAGCAAGACACGACCTGGCACCAGCTGACAGACACACTGGCCTTAAATACCCTCACCAAATGAGGGACAGGTGTGCTCAGAGAATGGAGGGAAAATTAAACAAAGACAGGAAGCAGGCGGCTGCAGTCAGAGCACCTGACCGCCAAACATGCAAAGACACATGGCGACAATCTCAAAAGATAACAAAAACTCCAAAGAAAACAGGAACTTAAGCAACTCTAGTTACTAACAGAAAAACCCAGTCAGCTGAGTTTGTTCCAGTTGCTGATAAACTTCCAGTCAACACGGTTCTCTCGCCTGCCCCACTTAAAGCTGCATTCTGTGTGTGTTCAGATGTATGTTGCCCCAACACGCAACATGGTGGGAGCAGCTCCAGCGTGGCGGAGCCTTTAACAAGCTGTCAGGGGCCATAACATTGTTCTCCTGCAGCGGTTAGCACAGAGCAGCAGGCAGGCAGCTCCGGGTAGTGACACCCTCCGCACACACCACTTTAGCCTTCCGCGCGCACACACACACACACACACCCAAGCTCCTAATAGGTGGCGGTGTTCTTGCTTAATGGAGGTGCAGCAGGAGTTGTGTTGCAGAGGTAGATCGGCCCCTCTGGGCAAAAACACATTAACCTATTTGGAGGGCGCGAGTTCTAGATGGTGTTATTAGAAGAAAGGCTGAGCATCTCGGGCCGGCTCGGGGAGAGAGGACAGAACATTTCCTGCTTTAGCCGACGGTCTCAGGCCCGTCTGCACCGAGTGACTCGGGCGCAGGTGAAACTTGCAGGGTGTCAGAGGCCTTCAGGGAGGGCTGGAGCTGAAGATGGAGCCCAGAGGACATCAGGTTTGCTTTCCAGCCAGGTAACAAAAGAGAACGACTTCACTGTCGCCGCAAAAGCTCGGCGCTGAATTTTGCACTATACGCTCTGGAAAGAAAGAAAAAAAAAAAGGTGATGATTAAGCTTCATGCCACAGACCGATTTGATCCAATTAGCCAATTAAGGCTAATTACAGT